>JAUTBV010147931.1:0-10854 GCA_032361325.1 Lepetodrilus fucensis | reverse complement strand
ATAGGAACACTGAAGGACAACTCATGGAAACAAATAGCTGGCTTGGAAATGGTACAGATCATCTGCTAATTGGTTCATAAAAAAAATCAATACGAACCGTACGGTCAATATCAGTTGACACTATTTTCTGTAATGTAATTGGCTGAACTTCAACTCTAACCTCGCTATGTAACACTGCTGACAATGAAATAACATCGTAGATGCATTGTGATGTCACAGGTTACACCGCTTCTCAGATTAGAATCGTGCCATGATTTTGGTGTTGAGCTAAAAACAAAAATGATGTCACTCTGGCATACATCTGATACAAAATGGAAGCTCGGTTAGTATCCTATAAGCATGATAAGACAACTCCATGCTAATGTACAGACGTTATGACCGTTGTAGTGCTACACTTGTTCTGTGGAACGAGCCCTGATCATGTCAGTGACTTGAGCCAAACACCATCTTGTCAGTGCACATGGACAGGATGTTTACCATCACTTGAACCACCATGATTTAGATAAAACAAAGCCTGTTGCAGAGGTGCCAAGTTGAAATGAGTGTGATGAGGGAGATCTCCCTACTACAGTATGTGAACAGAGGGAGAAATACCTGCAAGTCGCAAAGCGCCTTGCCTGAGGTTGCCAAATACGTCATTTCCTGCCTTTTTCGGTCATATTTATCACCTCTTCGAAATGGAACTATATTTTAAATAAAAATATTTATATTTTAAACTTTCATGTGTGGATATATAAAAATATGTGTAAAAACAAATAAACAAGATAAAATGATTCTTTTTGGGAGATTGCAAATCAAAAGCAGGAAATCAGGAGATTGGTTTATTTTGCTATATTTTCGGGAGATCTCCCAAATAATCGGGAGACTTAGCACCTCTGCTGTTGTAATACCAGCAATTTGAAATAAGTTGTAATATTCTATAAATGATGTCAATTCGTTTTCATTATTTTTGTAATAATTTTCATTATTTCTTGTTCTGTTTTAAAGGAAGATGAAATATCAGCTGGGACTGACGGAACTTTTAAAGGGCAACGTTTCTTTCAATGTGCACCCAAGCGTGCTTTGTTTGTGCCTCTGTATAAATGTCATAAAGATAAGCGCTTCCATGCATCAAACAGGCGGAGTACAGATAGCATAAGTAAGTATATCAAATCCTTTCAGCCATAGTTATTCCATTCCCTGGTTTCTGTGATAATTTTGGCTTGGGTGGTCGAAAATATAAATAAATATAATTTAAAATTTTGGCTAGTTGGTCGGGTCAAAAATAAATATAATATAGATAGTGAAGATTATGAATGGTCGATTGACAGAAAATAAATATAATAGTGAATAATTATTTATATATGGTCATTCCTATTTTTATTTTCATAATGGCTGGGTTTTTTTAGGATGCGTTTTTTTCATACCGTAAATAATTGCTTTTTTATTGTGTGCAGGTTTCGGTGTATTGGAAACTCCAAACATTGAAGGGGACGTGTCGCCTCCGTCCTCACTAATGTCCATGAAGGAGATATTCGGTAAAAATAAAGGCATCCAAGGACATCATAATTCTTGCTATTTGGATGCTACCTTGTTTTCTATGTTCGCATTTACTACTGTGTTTGACTGTATTTTACACCGGCCTCGAAACAGCGGTGACTTGGAGGCTTACGACGACGTCCAGAAGGTTCTCAAGGAGGGAATTGTCAATCCACTCAGGAAGTGAGTAGATATTCCTTCTTATTCTTATTGAATCGGCTATTGGAAACTGTATTCCTTGGTAAAACCTTTACTTGTAAGGTTTAGGGCAGATGGTAGAGCCTTGGACTTCAGAGTCAAAAGCTGGGAGTTCAAATCTTAGGAAACCTGCAACATCCGTATTCTATGTACTACTGTCGTTTGTAACCCTTTCTGCTCCAGATTGGCGTATGTGAGGGCGGACAAAGTGATGTCCCTACGGGTGCTACTAGACAAGCTGGGGAAAATCCCAGGGATGATGGCTGATGAGAAAGGTAGGCGTCTTCCTTCATGAGAGATCAGCATTCTCCTGGCCTGCATTTCACAAAAGGATCCTACCAGTAGTCCGAGCATAAGTCCAGCCTCCCAGATTATAAAAGATTTTTAGTACAGTTTCATGATCAAGCTCAAATTTTATATTAGGATCTGTGAACAAAACAAAATTTTGAGTTGAGGAGGAAATTGTGCTTTAAAAAAGTTCTGTAATCTCGGGGCTAGGCTTATGTACAGTAATTTGCTGCTATAGTAAAGGCATAGTTTATGCCCTGATTTAGGCTCTGACTACAGTACGTCCTTAGTGAAATACAGTGCCAGTGCTGGGCCTCATTATCGAACCCAGTTCACGACCGTCTGCCTCCTGGGATCCATAAACCCTCTCCCTGCTGGATTAGACACTGCTCTTTAGCGCATCTCTGGGTGCCTCCAGCATGGATAGGGTTAATCACAAATTACTGACCTGTGTGTCAACTTCAGTTGCCTTCAGCAGTTAGAAGGTTAAACATAATGACAATTACTGGGTTTTAGTTTTAGCACACTCCCGACTCCATTAACCTTCTCTCTGCTGAATTGTTCCATTTTGCATGTGTTTTGAGCATATACATATGCCCACAGCAGTGAAGAGGTTAACCCTCTCTTTGCTGGATTAATCATGTACTCTGGTTCAGGGACATATCCCATTACCTCCAGCATGGAGAGAGTTAAGCATGTTGAAGCTGTTGCAACAAAATAGTTGACAGTATTTCTTTAATACCATCATAAATGTTGAAGGCAGCTAGAAATGCTAAATATGGATGGGTGATTTTGTTTAGTTCATCAGGGAGAAGGTTATTTCATCATACTTTTTATACACAGTGATAATAATATTAAGAAGAGATCTGTCTACAATTTCATTTGAAAAGTATATACATTTTCTCAACTTTATGTATATTTTTTTAAGTGGGTGTCATTTTATTGTTGTTCACTGAAGTATGAACACTGCTGGCCACGCTCAAGGAAAGGTACAAGTTTGTGTCAAAGTAAGAAATGATTGTGTGATGATTTTGGGAAAAAAAGTCATATTATTTGATACATTTTATTGTGTATATATTTTCAGATCCAGAGGAGTTTTTAAGCACATTATTAGGTCAAATTATGAGAGCAGAACCATTCTTACATCTAAGGTAATAAACATGTTAAATCATTATCATTTTCAATAATAATGTAGTTCAGGGCCCTGTTATACAAAACACTCATAGCGCTATGAGAGACCTTACTCCTATACACTAACTATACACTAACATAGTATTGTGACTCTCATAGTGCTACAATCACTTTGTGGAACCGGGGTCTGGGCACTACTGATGTGCATCGACCCGATAAATTGACTTCAGTAATCTGTAATTCCAGAGGTGCTCTGTTTTACCTCGACTGACCTGCTCTGTTTTACCTCGACTGACCAACGTAATTTAAACCTAAAGAACTGATAATCCTACACCACATACAGTGATTGATTTCCTTTCAAATGACATGTTATCGATAAATAAGCTCATTTTCCAGGCAGTCAATTTGTTTATTTCCATAGATTGTTAAGTTAACAGGACTAATGCAATGTTGACATACGATGTCATCCAATTGAAACCTGTACAGATGAGAAGTCATGAATGAATCGCCATTTTCAAAACAAACAATTGTTTACATCCGTCAAGTAAAATGGCGTATTTCAATGGGTTTTGATGCCTGAAAGTGCCGATCCTTGCAAATATTGCTCTATATATTGCATATGACCAATAATAAAAATGGGTATAGGTAAAATCACCTATATGTGTATGAGCCCTTTTAACTTTTAATTTAATTTAACAGTTTTGATTTTAATTTAATTTAGTTTTCTGCAAATCATTGTATTTTTACATCATTGAAGCTAATTTGAATAAGTTACCTGTCAAAACAAGAAAAACTTGATAGATATGGTATCCCTTTTCAGGAATCAAAATTAACACTAGCCTGCTAGCATGGGCCCTTTCTTCCAATGCTAAAGATATCCTAAGGACTAGTAGAAATTCATAACATTTGTTATTTGTATCACTATTCGGGCCAGTAAGTTTTTTAATTAGTTTCTATCGCTGCATTTTCCATGCAATTGTATTTGTCGTCTCTGTCATACTGTGTCATCAGCTGAAGACTCCATGTTTCAGTTCTGGGGAGAAGACCAACTTCTACCAGCTGTTTATGGAGAAAGACGATCACTTGCTTCTGCCAACCACTCAGAAACTGGTGGAGCTCTCCTTCTATCAGAGCGACGTCAAGTTGAAAGAGGTAAATGGGCAATTAAAAAAATCGATGATTAGTTGGTTTAACCCTCTCCCTGCTGGATTAGAAACAGAAACTGCCCTTTATGGCATCTCTGGTTGCCTCCAGCATGGAGATGGTTAGACATGGTTTTTATTCAAAAGAAAATGAATGAGAATTGGGGTTTGCTCCTTTCTAGCTGTAATGTCTGTACTTTCTGTCCGACGCATGCGCAGTTGCCAAGGATCAACACCGCACAGTGTAACTGCGCATGCGTCGGACAGAAAGAACAGACATTACAGCTAGAAAGGAGCAGGTCCATGGTAATCAAGCTGTAAATTTGTCATATTGGGAATTGTCTCCCCTTACTGGGCCAACACTCATCTGATTATTTTTTATTAATTATTTTGTATTAAGTTTGTGAAAAAAGTTATGTTGACTGGTTTTGACCGAAGTCAGGCTTACTGGGATCTCTTGTAGAGACACAACATACAAATGCACCACAACACAACACCCTGGTACTGTCTCTACTATTGGTGGTGAGATGTCCAGCGTGATTTCCAGCATGTTACGAGCATGATTTCTAACGTTTACAAGTTTTTACAAGCTGAAATTTCTCATATACCCTGACCGAGTCATGTAATGTACGATAGATTAGGTAATGTAAATACCTGGTAATGAATTTATCCAAAATTGTAATAGAAAGAGAATTTGCGCATATTCGTGCTGAATGTCTTTATAACATACGAGTCGAGGGAGGCCACAATGATGTTGCAGTGATAATGAGGTCACAACTTTCACCTACGGCCAAAACCGGGGTATGCAACTTTTACAAGGACACTTCAACCAATAGTTTTTGCATATTTTGTATGGAAACTGTTATCACTATGTTACATGCTGTTGTTTTCACCAGGTGCCTTCCTGCCTCATCATACAGATGCCACGATTTGGCAAAGACTACAAGATGTTCCGTCGAATTGTGCCTAGTCTGGAACTTGACATCACCGATATTCTAGAAGAAGGTACGAAAGTCCTCCTCATATATATTCTTGCTGTTTTATGGAATATATTTTCAACATTCTTATAATATCCACAATCTATTATGTAGTGTATTTGTTGGAATATTGTTTGAGTGAAGGTACAGTGTATATGCATATTAACTCTTTCCATGCTGCACTAGTTATGTATGGGTGAAAGATTCCCACTGTGACATAAAACAATAATTCACTCACTAGATCCATGCTGGAGGCAACCAGAGATGCCCTAAAGAGCAGTGCCTGTGCCTAATAGAGAGGGTTAATAATAATAGATACTTATAACAATAATTGATAATTATTGATACTAGTAATGTCCCGTATCCACCCCCTAATATAATATAAGGCTTGCTAAGGCACTACATCATTACCCCAAGTTAATGAATCAATGTGATCACACTGCAGGTTATGCTTTATGTCTCATGTTTTCTGCTTATAGGAGTGCGGGAGTGCTTTATCTGTGGTCACCTAGCAACTAAGGAGTGCAAGGACTGCTACCAGCAGCAGGGACTCATGCTGAATGCCAGTGCATTTTGTGATGGCTGCTCTGTAACCGTAAGAGATTCTGACGGAACTTTTATTTACATCGCAAAACACGTTATGACAAAAATCCATTAAGTTCGGATTTCTTGTATTAATTGTCATGTACAAGTGAAAGATTCCTGCTGTGACGTAAAACAATAATTAACTCATTCACTCTTGTATGAAACGGCGTAACGATAAGGTAACTGTATCTCCAGACTTAAGAATGGTGTAGTCTATGGGTAAGGCCAGAGTTTAGTGTTACCTTGGAGTTTTGTAGTACTAGGCCCGAGATTACGAAACTTTTCTGAGTACGAGTTCATACTCAACTCAGAATTGTGTTCATAAAACGTCATGTGACGTCATAGCCCAAGACTCTTAGCACGAGAGTTGAGCCAAAAAAACGTACTCAGAAAAGTTATTTTTTGTTTTTACATAAAATCAAATAAAAATGTTTAATATTTCAGAGCCACATGCACAAGACTCGGAAGGGACACAAGCCAGTGGACATCAAGGTGGCGTCGGGTTTGGCGCAGCACCTGGCACAGTGCCCAGACGAGGACATCAGCGTACACCGCGAGAAGATGGAGCTGTTCGCCGTGGTGTGCATACAGACCAGCCACTACGTGTCCTTCGTCAGGTGCGGCTCAGGGAAAGACGCCCCATGGGCGCTGTTCGACTCCATGGCAGACCGAATGGGTGAGTCTGATCAACATGTAGAACTACGAGAGTCATAGCTCCCCATGAATGTATTGTAAGCTATGGGGGAGTCTGATCAATGAATTGTAGAACTACGAGAGTCATAACTTCCCATGAATGTATTGTGAGCTATGTGTGAGTCAGATCAACAACTTGTAGGACTACGAGTCATAACTCTCCATGAATGTATTGTGAGCTATGGGGGAGTCTATGAATGTATTGTGAGCTATGGGGGAGTCTCTGATCAGTGAATTGTAAAACTACGAGAGTCGTAACTCCCCATGAATGTATTGTGAGCTATGTGTGAGTCTGATATGTGGTAATGCACCTAGTAGTTCAAAGAGGTACAACTGGCTGGTTTTCTGTGGCAGGTGAACAGAAGGGCTACAACATCCCCGAGGTGAAGATGGTCCCGGAACTGTCTGGTTGGCTGTCGGAGAACAACTGGGATAAGATTCACAAGATCGACGATGACAAGGAACTCCCTGATGACATCCGACGACTGCTGTGTGACGCCTACATGTGCATGTACCAGAGCATCGAGGTGGCCATGTTCAAGTAGAAGACTCTCAATGTTGGATGCTTGCTGTTTGCTTCATGCTTTGGTTGGACTGTACCTCCGAGGATGCCATGTTCACACAGAAGACTCCAAATGTGCCCTTTGCTTCATGCTTTGGTTGTACTGTACCTACGAGGATGCATGTACATGTAGGAAAATCTGAATGTGTCAGCATCAAGGAACTGTACCTCTGAGGATGCCAAATTCACATAGAAAAATCTGAATGTATCGGCACTACTGTCTTTCCTTGTGAAGTTGCCTTGAAATATCGAAATAGCGGAATTCATGATTCACAGCAAATCTACAGCAGTTAAAGTGACTAGATACTATCTTGCAGAAGGTTTACGTTCTTGAAGGAACTGTTTGGTAACACAACTAGAAGATAAAGGAGATGATTGTCATATTAGAAAATATTGACAATCTGATTGCACAAGCAATGGCGTCTGCTATGTGAGGTAGTGAAGCTTTGAAAGCTTGATCGCTTGGGGAGTCACTTGATCACTCTGGGAGTCACTCGATCACTCTGGGATTCACTGGTTCAGTCTGGATGTCAGATTTCTTTGTTCAGGCTGTCAATGTGTGCCAAGTCTGAATAGTAAAATCCAAATTGCTGTCTGCTATGATGAAACAGCGGACGAGTCTTTCTACTTTATATAATATTAACTGAACATATGCGTGACCATTTTCTTAGTGATGTAAAGCCATAGTTATTTGATTCCCTGATTTATGGATTTATCGGTGATAATTTTGGCTCAGACTGTTGAAAATATAAATTGATATAATTTACTATTTTGGCCAGGTGGGCGGGTCTAAAATAAAACTAATAATACTTGGAGATTATGAATGCCCGGTTGACAGAAAATAAATATAATTGATCATTATTATTGTCAATAATTCTTATAAACACCCGTACACATAACTTGTTCATATTTGAATGCATATATAGCAGTAATTGTTATAGACTTTTATTATATCGTCGAAGGACCTAATTTCGAACGTTACCTGATTTCGATCGGCCGTTTTGAAATTGAATTATTGTGTGAAAAAAAACCAGATATGACATCACAAGTACCAGAGTTTCGTTAACCAGACCAGTCACGTTCGCTAAGCACCAAAAATGCACCCCTTCCAGCTACGTACAGTAATTTAATGCTATTCATATGCATATATTTGTATGTGTATGCTGTTTCACTAATGCCATATTTCCATGGTGTTTAAATGAACCAAGACCTAAATTCACGTCACAATCATTCAATCAAGTTCTGTCGTCTGCTATGTTTACATGTCTACTGTGAAATTAACATAAAATTAGTCACGTGACGTGTGTCAATTTTTTAATATTTGGAAGCGAAGCTGGGCCAATCCTTATCTATTTTATCATTATCATATGTTTGGTCACATTTAATTGAAATTTCAAATCTCAAATCAAATTTATGCTATAGTAATTTATATAACTGTTTTTAGATTCCGACTAATGGAGCTACTGCAAAATGTGGAAACTATCAGAGTTACAATCTTGACAACTTAAATATTGCATGTGATTGTAAATAGGTGACACACTACTCTCGCCTGTATTTTTACATGCTGTGTCGGTGTCAATAAACAATAGTGCAACAAAAGTTAAATGTTGTGCTTTTGTAAAGGGAAATGACAACTTGTACTGGCAAGCATAACATTTCTTAGATTATGAACACCGATCACATGCTACAAACTACTGTTTGTTATGTGATCAGAAACTTTTGACTCAAGGATACATATTTACCAGTAAGCAATCAAATTGGCTTTGACTTTGTCAACCATTGCCTGCTACTCATATGTTCATGTCCAATGATGGCTTATCCGAATTGTTCCTTCACTATTTATTATTAGAATTTTCTAAAGGATAGTACACCATTGGCAGTATATACAGCGATAAAAATAATTATGTTTATTTTCCATAGTGGTAAAAATCGGGTCGTAAGATCCATAAACCAGGGATTCAAATAACTATGGCCTAATGAGTAAATATATTTTGTATTTGATGAGTGAAAGCAACTTATATATTTTATGTATTTATTTTTTCTGTTGATTGTTGATGGGTTTTTTCCCCAGAGGTCTTGGGAGAATGACCCAGAATAACTGCATGTTTCAGTAATACCCCTGAACCACAAACAGTACAGATAATCTGTCCTTATTCATGATGTACTAGAATATTGTAAATAGTTTTTGGATATAGTCTCAAACTAAAGCATATTGTCAGTTATACGCCTTGCTTTGATTTTTATTGAGAACACATTAAACAAGTATGCAATATATTTCATGCGTGAGTGAGTGAATATAGAGTTTAACGTCGCTGCGGGTAACCCTCTTAACCCTCTCCCTGCTGGATTAGGCACAGCTCTTTAGGACATATCCAGTTGCCTCCAGCAGGGAGAGGGTTAAAGCAACTGGTGACTATGGACACAAGTCTTCTACACTGAGAGACTGCTAGACTATAAATCTATTTATCATATAACATAGTGTTTGGAAGTGCAAAAACACCCATTCAATAAATATATATATTTTCACTAGTGCAATATTATGTAGGTTCCTTGTCTATGTTGCGTTAACACACGCTTGGTGCTTCACACACATGTGACAGGACACCAGTCAATATGAGTGTGTTCAAATGTTCACAGTTACTGTGGATTCGTCCAGTGTTTCAAACTGCTGACAGTCGATAATATAGTTTTTCTAGGGTTCTGTGATAAATAGAATCTAACATTCGTGTTAATTTAATACTGAATTTATTAAACTCGTCAGTAAAACTGATATTGTGCTCGGCAAAGCCTCGCACAATATCAGTTTTACCAACTCGTTTAATAAATTCAGTATTAAATTACCACTCGTGTTAGATCCTCTATTTATTATTATACAATGTTCAAGATGTTGAAGAGAGTTAAATTTGGATACTAGTATAGCGGTAGTCTTTAAATCTGAGCTAGAATTCCCACTGACACTTCAGATATCCTGAGAAGTGATATACAAATAATCTTTACAGCTTGATTACCAATCCTCATCTATTTCCTTTTAAAAAATATAAAATAATTAAACCAAAATATCCCAGATGGATGACTAGTGATACCAAATGGTATTATGAGGACTGACAGTTACCTTCGATAACTGAATATTATTCAACTGTCATGAAAGTGACATGTTTACGAGGACATGTTTTTATATGTCTCATGCAATGGTACTGCATATGTTGCCAAACATGCATCATCATTTGTATCTGTATACTATAGTGTAGCAAGCTAGTATTCTATTGCCAACTGTACAGCATATGATGTAGTTAAATGTACAGAATGTAGCCAACTGTATTGCAAATTACCAACTGTACAGCATGTAGCCAACTGTATGGCAAATTACCAACTGTACAGAATGTAGCCAACTGTACAGATTTACATATCTAACTGTACAGAATGTAGCCAACTGTATGACATATAACCAACATTAAAGCATGTTACAGCCAACTGTACAGAATGTACATTGTAGACAACTGTATAGCATAACCAATGTTACATGGGGTATGTTGCACAGAACAATCATAGCATTACGAGAGTTGTAACTCCTGTATGTTAGCATGGAGTTGTAACTCCTGTATGTTAGCATGGAGTTGTAACTCCTGTACGTTAGCATGGAGTTGTAACTCCTGTACGTTAGCATGGAGTTGTAACTCCTGTACGTTAGCATGGAGTTGTAACTCCTGTACGTTAGCATGGAGTTGTAACTCCTGTACGTTAGCATGGAGTTGTAACTCCT
>JAUTBV010147920.1:0-10855 GCA_032361325.1 Lepetodrilus fucensis | reverse complement strand
GCGGGGGGGGGGGGCGCCAGCCATGTGCACCACCATCCCCCCCCCCCCCCCCCCTTGGATCCACCCCTGCTTTAGAGAACGTTACGGAATTGTTCTGTTCTCTTGTATGTTCTTTCTATCTACTAGTAAGATATTGCGTAATTTAAGTTTTAGTAGGCCTAATGATGCGAGTGTCATACATAAGATATATAGACATGTGCATAGACGTTCAAGACAATAATAGTATACCAAATAATTATATTTAAAGTGGCACGCCCCGTGTGCATTCCGATGTCTTTGCCAGCGCAAATTTCCTTGAAGAAATGAGTGATTCACCGTCTTCAAGTTGGAGACTGCCAGTCTTCTTTGCAATGATGAGTGCAACATTCTAGTTATACTAGTAATTACAAAGCTTGCCTTGCAATAAATCGTCATACCTTTGCCGCGGTGAATTTACTTTTTTTGTACCTCATGCCAGCAGACATTCCATAGTCAACTGAATGTGTTGTCAAGATTAATTATTAAGGCAGAATATACAGAAAAATGTAATCAAAAGTATAGGTATAGTATGTATTATTATAAGTAATATTTGATAGATTTGATATATCAGCCGATGCAGCACGCTATATCCTACGGGTGCTGTAAGTTTCTTCCTGTCCTAATATGATCGGGTCCGTCCACTAGTGAAAGCTCTATAAATTCAATTCAGAATGAAAGATGTTTTATTTTATATAATAACTAAGGTTTTAATTCGTAAATAATGCATGAGAACGATCAATCCATTTCAAAGTCGCCTGCATGTGTCATAAGTATACGCGCGGGTACCTCATTGGATACGGTTGTAGGCCTTTAAATCATCATCCTGCATATGATTACATTATCATCCTTTTTTTAAAAATCGTGTCTATAGTAGGCTACTAGGCTACATATAACTTGTATATAAAGCAACGTAGAATAGCAAATGATGCATAGTCTAATCTTCACTATCATGGAATTCTCATCAGGGTTAGTGTGTTTCTCTATCATAGACAAGTTACAAGCTATTCATTATGTAGGCCTATACCACAGACAGACAGACAGACAGACAGCTGTTTAATTAACGTCTCACCTGATCAGAGATGATTTACACCGGAGTTACAGCAACCTAGGCCCTGCCAATTGATGCGGCAACATCAGAACATGAAGCGGCAACATCAGAACATGAAGCGACAACATCAGAACATGAAGTGACATCAGAACATGAAGCGGCAACATCAGAACATGAAGCGGCAACATCACGATCAGAACATATATTTTAAAGCGGCAACATCAGAACATACATGCACAAAAACACACCCAAAATTGTTATGTTAGCAGACTATAATTATTATATAATCAAATACATATATGTATTTGATTTGTTAGAACACTTTGTACACTAATTATAATCATGAAATAGGCTTAGACCCATTTAGTATAGGCTTATTTGTAAATCGGAAAGAGAAAGTTGTTTTGGCTCTATTATCTTTTTGAAGATTTAAAATAATAATAGGCAATTATAGGCAATCACAGGCCAACATGGTTAATTACCGAATAATTAGGAGAATTACGGTAATATTAATACAATCTGTGTTAAAGAATTTAATTTCAATGTTAACAAATCATCGGGGAATACCTGAAAATAATTTACTTAATTATTGAGTAGCAGGTGTTGTGTCAGAATGTCTTCTCTTTGTTTTTAATCTCCTCATAGGCTGATAATATAATCAGTTACAAGCGAAAGCTCAGGGCTACTCCCTAACAAAAATATGTCTTTTAATATACTGCGGTTGCAGAGTACATAAAACAGAATTACAAACATGGAATTTGCACCCAAACAGTATTTCTTTTCTATAGGGGAACATGTTGAAAATAGTTTAGGAAAAACTACCAACTGCATGCGATTTTTCAACGCCTGATGTAACTTAATTAGATAGACTAACTGTTCAGGTATTCCTGGAATTGGTCTAAGTCTGAGAGTGTTGTTCTATCCACCCACTGCGTACATTAACCAGGTATCCACTAACAGATAGTTTGCTCCAATGCCCCAGCGAGTCTTGCTAAGCGGCAGTAAGCTCTTGGCCGGTAGAGGGCGCGGGAGAGCAGACGATATCCGTGTTGTTTGGAAGTGATCGAGCGAGCGCGAGAAGGGCACGTGCAGTCGTGAAAGCGAGATGCACGTGTAGGGATGTGAGGCGATTGCACGTGAGCGGTGAGTCCATTGTCTGTATGTGTGTTAGGATAGGTTCCACAAACTGTCAAAGGTACTGACATGCATTCATCACTCCCTCGTTATAACACGATGAACGGCATTTTGAGACATGCATGATTCCTCATATTTCACAGCTGGGAGATAACGGCAGCAACATCTCACATATCACATATGGTTGATATGATTCTCGTTCAGCTGTTTAGTGAGATACTAGTTTTGTGCCACTACCAAAAGGAATCGGAATGACTTTCCTGTAGGCTACCAGCTGCATGCTACACAACTGTTGTACAAATACATTAGAATAGGTGCATATTAATCCTTTCTTTTTTTTAAACAAATTTTAACCATGCTAATAATTCAACTAGTATAATGTAAACTAATTTCGCAGGCTAAATTAGAATAAAAGATTTCCCATGAAACACCTTTTTTTTTATTAAATAGAAAGAATGCTACATTTCTCCCAAATACTCATTAAAGTACTAGTAAGTCTCAACTACTTTAATTATCATCATCACCCATCATCAAGAATAATCATTTATTAACATAATTAATACATGGCGTAATAATAATAGTTTATTATTGTTGTTGTTGTTTCTTGTTAATCAATATATCTTGACAAACATTCCTAAAACAATGTACAGTAGTAAGGCCCTATATCTTTATGAGTCACTATTAATAATATTGGCAAAGTTTTTCATTTGTTTGCTATTTTTTCATTCATATTTATCTGCTTCCAATCTCTGTAATCGTATCAGACTGTTCTTTCCGATTATGTTGATGATAGTTAATGGGTCTTTATAACAACGTACACCTGGATACTTGTTGATGGCAGTGATAATGAATGGGTTTTTGTAGTACAAAATACTTGTAGCTATCTACTCTTGGCAGCCAAAGTATGTGTTTTGTGGTAAGGCCAAATATTTTTTTAAATATTGTTTCAGGTACCGGTACTATAACCATTTTCCACATGTCCCACTGGTTTTCATATTTTTTTATAAATAAAAAATAAATTAAATAAATTAAAAAATATGAAATTATTGAAAACCGGTGGGGCATTCAGAAAATGTAGCTTTTTACCAAATATACTTGCGTAGACAAATATGTTTGACTATGAAATATGTCAACAAACTATTGTATTGTAACCAGGATGGTGCAACGTGGTTATAATAATAATAATAATAATAATAATGTTCATGAAGACCATGCTTGTGTTGTGGCCTGGTTACAGTATTCATTAGTAGCAAAACAAGATCTGATTTTAATTAGATGTCATTTCGATACCAACATGACTATATTATAATATACAATCATGATTTGTTGGCATATTTCATTGTATTGTTTACCTGAAAGTTCCACATTGGATTTGTCTACACAGCATATTGCTTGAAACACATTTATTATTTGTTTACTTGGTCTAATAGTAATAAATAGTTCCAGCACATTAATCCTATATGTATTCTCTCAGCATGTGATGTGTATGGCACAGTTCTATTCTGCCTGGTTCACATGGCACCAATACGAGTCAATGACACATTCAGCAGGAATATGCTTTCAGGAATTAACCTTTACCCACCTTGTCAGGGCCCCATCTGGATCCACTCACTAGTAGTAGTATATCTGTATGCAAGATAAACTCAGTGCAAAATAATGGTATTGTTGTAGAGTAGTCTACCACATTGACATGGAAATTCGGAATGGTACCACCCTGCCATATCTCTGCAAACTGTGGTGAGTGCAAGTACATGTACATTGGTATGCTATTATTATTATTAATGTTTTATGCAGCTAATAGTTTGGCATGAAATGCATTGACACCCCTATTTCGTAGATTATGGAATGAAAAACACATAAAAAAATCCATTTTCTTGTTTCATTTTAGCACCAACAAATTTAAAAAAAAATTAAATATTTTGACTATTATTTTATGCAGAGGGGCGACGTTTGAATGAAGGAACGGGTAAAACGGCTCGATTTGCATGTGCTGATGCTCTTCTTCACCTACCCGCACATGCAAATTCAGCCTATTTGCCTGTTCCTTCTTTTTTTTCGAATGTCGCCCCTCTGCATAAAATAATACTTAGTTAAAATATTTGGTGATGTTATATAAACAGATTTTCTATTGCTGGGGCAATATTTTTAATTTTTTAATTTTGGTTAGGTAAAATTAAATAGGAAAATTATTTTTGTTTTGTTTTTCATTCCATGAAGGAAAAACCGAGATAATCTATGAAGTAGGGGTGTCAATGCATTTCATGCCAAACTATAATAGCTATGCTGTAACATTGCTCGAGATTATTCTAGGCTTCCCCTTCCCTGCTGGCCATATGATACTTTGTGTATGTGTATGCCACCCTAACCATACCCAACAGGGCTCTGGACTAACATATGCCAGACGTACATCCATGGGCAAGTTAAATTGTACTGCTGGCAACTTACTTTTTAACATTTAGCACATTTAGTGCCACTGCAACTTGCCCTGACTTGCTGTTCGGGCAAGTATCTCAAAATGTTAGTCTGGAGCCCTGCTGGGCCATATAAAAAGTATCTTATGGTCAGTAAGGAAGGCTAGAGGAATCTGTAACTGGAGCACAAAATATTGTATCATCTCTTCAGGAAAATTACCCCTTCAAGGCTTGTATTATTACTATTATATATATAGAAGGATAAATTTAAATGATGCACATGAAAAATGACATATACCGGTATTGATCATGGGGAGTGTAACTTTTAATTGCAATTAATTCTCTTTTAAAAAATAGATTTTACTTCCAAATGTTAACCCATGGATGAACCAGACAGTAGGACAAATGTAGAAACAAACAGATCTGCAGGACAACAAAATATGATTATTACGGTACATACAAATTTGCCAATGGGTTCCAATCTATTGGTCAGGGCTCTGGACTAACATATGCTACATATGCCCGACGTACAGGGGCAAGTTAAATTGCACTGCGGGCAACCTACTTTTTAACATTTAGCATTTTTGATGCCTTTGCTACTTGCCCTGACTTGCTCTGTGGGCAAGTAACTCAGAATGTTAGTCTAGAGCCCTGAGTGGTGCAAGAAAAACATTTCCCATGAACTCTGGACCAAATTGATATGAAAATACATAACTGATAACATACATACATAACAGTTTATTTGGGAAGAAATGTTATCACACTTCATGGTGTAAAATCACCACTTCTTTAGGCATATACTCAGTATATTGTTTTGTCTATAAACAAATAAAAATTCTGTTTGAATCACTTCAATGTTCTAAGTCGTACTGCTTTAAATTTCAGTCTAATGGCTGAGCCACACCCATGAGTATGAAAGACTGTGATGATCCACCGACCCCACTGACCACATTACCACCTCCACCACCACCACCGCCACCACCACCACCACCTCCGATGACATCACCAGCGGAGACCATGGAACCCGGGTCCATTGTCTGCCAGGACTACGTCGCTCCTAAGCCAGAGGATCTGGGGAGACAGGCGTACCATGACTTTGTTAACCATCCAAACACGTATGTAGATGTTTGCCTTGTAGCCAAGAAAGTATTACAACTATCAGCAGCAATAATACCATCACTTAACTGTACATATCCACCAGCTTAGAAGTTCTAGAAGTGTCACCCAAGGTGGTAATTTTATTTTAATTTAAAATTATATAAGCTGTAGATTAATGGATACATACATACTACATGAACTGACGACTTAGTGAATCTAATAAGTAATACATGTATAATAATAATATACAATACATGTAACACTGAATTCCAAATTAATATTCAGGCCCATTTGTCAGCAATATTATATGATGCTTCGATGAATTCTTCAATCTATCGACAGAAGCATACATAAAATATACTTGAACCCAGACCAAATGAGTACATTGTGTAATCAACAGTTCTGTTTATCATTGTTCTTGTTCTTTGTAGAATCAGCAAGTATCTAGAAGGCCAGTGCTATCTGTCCTTCTATCGCCCAGTGCTGCCTGTACTTCAGAAAGGTCCACTGTAAGTAGGTGAAGGAAGCCCTCATAAAATATCTTTACTTTACCTTCTGGTATATTTGTGAATGTTTGAAATCTCATATTTATTTTGACTAACGTGCAAACATATTTTCATATTATATATATTTTACATTTTATTTGTGTGTGTGTGTGTGTGTGTGTGTGTTTATTTTTATTTAATTAATTATTTTTGTGTTTATTCTTATTGTTATAATTATTATGAACACAGAACACTTATAAGTCGTGAATTGATGTGTAACATATTTCGGAAGTTGTTACATGATGTATTACTATTATGATTTAAGATTATGATTACTATTAATATTATTATTATTATTATTATAAAGGTGTGGTATGGTTGCGCTGGCAATGGCGGGTCCATTGTTGAACAAGCCGGACGTCACAGCAGAGGAGGTGCTACAGCGAGGAGTCTCCAAGAAGTATTCTCGTCAGGGGGAACTCTTCTCAGGTAAGTCAGCATTCTCTTGTATCTGTCATCGCCTATATTATGGGCGAAATATTCCTGCTGCAATGTAAAATATGAATTCATTCATATATGAAAAAAATAGACTTCGAGGGAAAGGTAATGTGAAATAATATTAATGAACAATAGTGTCAGGACTTTAAAGTTATAACATTAATTTACTCGAGTCAAGAAGGATAATCTGTATTTTCTGGTAACTTATAATTATTTAATTGTCTGTGATTTATTATAAAAATGTTTAAAAAAAAGAAGATATTTAGAACAAATAACAACATCCTAACCCTCTCCATACCGGAGACGTCCTCAAGAAACCATGTCTGTACCTAATCCAACACAGAGAGGATTAACAAGGACTACCACTAATAGTAGATATCAGCATGTCCCCACCACTCACTCGCACGTGACCTTTGCTCGTCTTGCAGCTGATTGGATGATGCAGCTGGCCAGGGAGATGCTGGGGTGCAGCGCTGAGCAGTTGGAGATGACGGAGGGAAGGTGCGCGGTCGTCTGGAGGATGCTGCGAGGCTCGCTGTTACTGGTGCCGTATCCTTAACGACCATGTCACATGACTGCTGAATCTTCGCAAATGGGTGAAAGATTCCCGCAGCGACTTTGACTTCCTTATTCACTCATGTATGACTTGCAGACAGTATACGCTTGTAAATTATATTATCATTAATAGGATGCTCTGTCTGTAGTGTCGTAATGTAGCTATCATATCCTTGGTTTTACTTATACTGTCATTGTTATAGTCAGTGTGTACAGTCATCATCTACCATTTAGTATCAGGTCAGTTAACATTGGTTTATCAATACAAGCAGTTGATCAATATATACCATTGCTGCTGACTCCGACATTATGTAACTCTTTAAGTACGATTTCATGCTCAAGCTCAAATCTTATATGGAGATTTGTGAACAAAACTTGGAGTTGAGAATGAAATCATACTCAACAAAGTTTCATAATGTCAGGGTCAGGTGTTGTAGCTAGTTTCCTCCTGCCTCAAACTGACAATCTGTGATACGAGCGAAATAATCTTGAAAAATAAACACAATGGTAGAAGGGATATTGACCTTGACCTTGCAAGATATGATGCTGATAAGAATCACTACCCCTGCTTGAAGAAAGGCCACAAAGCTCACTGGGCTCTAGTGACAGGTAGGTTCCACCCTCTAACAATGATGACCCCTCTCTCATTGAATATTTGCTTCAGCTGGGTTCCGTTCCACAGAATCATTGTAGTGCTATGAGAATCGTAACTCCATGCGAATGTGTAGGAGTTGCTACTCATATGGTACTAACTACGATCCTTCTGTGAAACAGGTCCCAAGTCCCATGTAATGCAATGCTAGAACTGCAAGTCCCAGGTAGTTCAAGGCGTCTGCCATTAACCTGGCTTTATAAATCCACACGGGGCCTATTCTCGAAACGTTCTTACGAATTTCTTAGCCTAAGAACAGTTCATAAGATTGTCTTATGATCATAAGAACATTACGAGAATAGGCCCCCAGTATTGTCATTCTATTATTCTCCGAGGTTCTTCAAATTACTTACGACATTCCCACAGGTTTCTTCGTGGTTCTGGACAAATCCCTGGAGAAGACCCTCAAGGAGTACCTGCCGGTGGATCGCGACGTCCCCAACCTGTACCACTGCCGTGACCACAGACAGCTGGTGGTGGTGCAGCACCACGTGGTGCGGTCCGCCAAGATCGTGTACATGTTCGCCCACCAGGGCAAGAGCAAGTACCCAGGCATCTGGCCTTTGGACGACCTCCTAGCCAGCAACGCCAACCTCCGCGAGATGGACCCAGAACGCGCGCGTGGCCTCGCGGAGTACGCCGTGCCTGGGGGCGGGATCAGGGCGGGGCTGTGTGGGAGGATCGTCGTTATATCCGGGAACGGAAATGGGAAAGGAAACGGGAATGGGAACGGAAATGCCCATGGCAACGGAAACAGAAAAGATGGCAAATTGAAAGAAAGTGATGTGATGTAAGTGCATGTTAAGAGATATTATTTGTGTGAAGGATTGAACTTGGTTTCCAAATGCTCTGGGAATGCGAGGATTTTGAAATCTTTTCTAGAGGATGTGAAAAGTCAGTGAATTTTCCCATGTGCATCGGAAACTTGGAGATTTCTAGGAATATGCTTGCTATTGTGAACAAAAACGCTGAACTGTTTTGTGAGGAAAGAAAGATAAAACGACCTTCCAATTGTTTGCATGCTGTGTAATATGCTTATATGCATGCACTGTTGTTGGTTGTCAACAGGAAAGACAAACAGCAATAACATCTACTTATAAATGCACAGAATTGGCACCACGTGTGGTAGCAGCTTTCTATAATTCTACACTGATTTGCGAGTGTAATTCCAGTACTCCCAGATAGCAGTGTCAGGAAGAGATGCTTCTGTCAGCTGTTCCATGTTTGATCTCAGTGTGCTGTAGCATTGTTTATAAACTATGCAATTTATCCATTTCCAGTTGTACAGATATTTTTAATGAATTGGTTACTTGTTAATTTGATGTGAAACTTCCGTTTGTATAACTCCATTATGCATGCTAAGGGTAAGAAGTATTTGATACCGTAATTAATGGAAGGTTTTTTATCCTCTTCCATTACAATAGTCAATACAATGGGTCGATTTATCATTACACCACTAGTTACATTACTGCATGGTATATACTAGAGCATATGTTAGCATATGGGTTATTATTATTATTATTTAAAAAAAAATATATTATTATTATTATTACTCTTATTACAATATTTTTGCAATGTAATAAAAAATCTTGTACCAACTTATTAAGGATAATATTATACCAATATATAGTAATATTAGTTTGCATGGTATGTACCTTGTGCTGCTATATATTTACTATTTATTAATTAGAATTTCACATGTTATATTGTGTGTATTCAACTCTTAGAGGGCTGTTCCATTGACTCTCCAGGACAAGCCTGGACATGAATGGAATATGGGACATGTGTCCAATCTGTCCATGTGTTCAAGAGGTGGTTTAGACAATTCAGCAGCAAATTTATAGTCACAAATTCAGCAGCAAATTTATGAAGTCACAAAAACAAACTACAACAGTGTTTGCCTCGGCCCTCTACTTCCTGTGAATGGACTGTACGGGCTGCTCCATTCATGGTACAATTTGTCTGTCCAGAATGTGTGTCCTGGACTGTGAATGGAACATCACCTTGGAGTGAGTGAATTATTGTTTTACGTCACGGGCGGGAATATTTCACCCATAGGTGACGACACATCACCTTGGACCACATTAGTGCCAGTTTCACAAATCTACAATAGCACTATAAAACAATAGTCTTAACAAGGATTTAAATGTGTGGAGAACAGATGATTCACACATTCAAAATAAAATATGTGAATGCCCTTTATTGACATTTGTTTATGTTCTGAAAATGTGGTACAGCATTGTAAATGCCATCCTCTGAAACAAATAGTCATTGCTTACTTAACCCTCTCCATACTGGAGATGCCTTTAACCCTCTGGCTGCTAGATTAGTGACATATTAAAAGGAAAGTGAACGTATCAGTGAACATATAACTAAAGTGGTGACTATATATATCACTGTTTGTTGTGAAATTCCCTCTTAGTGGTGAACGTAACACTTGGTAGTGAAATAATAAAGGAAAGTGAACAATTGAACCAAGGAAATAATAATGTGAACATTTATATTGCACCAAATCCATGCTTCAGAAGTATGCTCATAGCGATACATTATTACCCCGGTCAGCGGATCAATG
The DNA here is from genome assembly GCA_032361325.1 of Lepetodrilus fucensis. NCBI lineage: Eukaryota > Metazoa > Mollusca > Gastropoda > Lepetellida > Lepetodrilidae > Lepetodrilus > Lepetodrilus fucensis. The sequence continues at coordinate 384 of JAUTBV010147920.1, read as the reverse complement.
TGCACTCATTTATCTTTCTCAACTCCCTGGGAAATATACAACCCAAGCTGCCGGTTAAGGCGCTAGAAGGTTTACATTCACAATTCCATCTCTTCCTACCGGGTACCCATTCACAGTTGGGTGGACTGGAGCAGTGTCGATATAAGCACTTTATTATAAGTGCTACACGATGGCATGAGCTACGAGGCAGACTCGTTACATCTAGATCACACGTGGTAGTGTAATAATACAAAAAATAAGTGAACAATGGAACCAGAGAAATACCAGTGAATGTAGCACTAAGTGGTGAATATATCACTGTTTGTCATGAAATTCACACTTAGTGGTGAACGTAACACTTGGTAGTGCAACAATAAATGGAAAGTGAACAATGGAACCAAAGAA
>JAUTBV010147919.1:0-25705 GCA_032361325.1 Lepetodrilus fucensis | reverse complement strand
GGAATAGGTAACTGGTTGTATAAAGTACTTGTGTAGTCAAAACAAATGCATTTATTTTCAGGTAAAACTGTGCTAGATGACCATATCGGCCAACCAACTGTGATATTATGCCTTTAACCTCTTTCAACCGTTAGCACATAGATGCTATTTAACCTTCCCCTGCTCGAAGCAAGTACTGATGTACTAAATATCAGAGCTTGCGATTAATCCAGCACTGAAAAGGTTAACAACATAATTATGAGCAATAACATTCAACTGAAGCTTCATGCATGTCGGTCATTCGGAGCATTCTCGACATGCCCGACAACAAACATCACCATTCAAACAGGTATTCATTAACCCAGAGAACATTGATACATGTTGTACTTCAAATATTTGTGACTCATATCATCAGCATGTTCGAAGCGCTCAATATATTTAATAAATGCTGATACATAGATATTGATATATGATAGATGTTAACACTATATCCACCCTGTCTCAGTACCATTCCTACCTGGTGGGATGGAACGGTTATGATTGGTATCAATATGTGTATTGATCATGTGCATAAGAAATGAATTTATACTATAGATCTCTAACAGTAAGTGTGACCTTGTGTAGTGTGACCTGCTGCAAACACACTGACCTCAATCGTAGGCTGTTCCATCTTAGAACACAGATAGATAAACAGCACATGCAGGTGTGCGCACACACAAACATACACACACACACACACACACACACATACATCCACACACACACATGCATACACACACATACCACTCATACAATCATATACACACACACACACACACAAACACACACACACACACACACACACATACACACAAATACACATACAGTACAGTATATACACATACTCTGTTAAAGCAGTATATATACTTCATAAATCATGAAATCAATCCATACTCCATTGTAACTTATGCATACAGACATCCATACAAACACAGAGCAAAGTAGTATACATAGTTCGTGGTCAGTAAGCTAGCTAAATTCAGTCAGCATGTCTGACATCAAAGAGAGAAGTCAATGATTGGATCTGACACCACCTTGAGGGTGAGGTGAAGACAGATTTGTTTTAGCAACATTTTGTTCAGAGTCAATGTCTTGACATTTGACATTCCTACTGTAGCAGTGTATTGTCACACAAAACAAAATATCACATATACGCACACAAGGAAATGTTATGAGAGAAAACGGTAACATAATTAATATCAATCGTCATATCTTATTTCTGTAACAATTTACATAAATGTGTTAACATTTTGCTCTTAAAAATGTGGTTTAAGAGGTAATCAATTTAATTTAGAAATGATCTTGTGTTGATATCTACGCCGCCAATATTGATCTTATCGGTCGTGTTCGAGAACCGAATACCATGTACCTGGTGTATATCATATGTGTGACACAGTGAAACATATACCTACCAGTATATGATTCATATCGTAAAGTGATTTGTCAAAGGCTATGACATTAGCTGTTTGGTGTGGGACCGGTGACCCCAGAGAAGTAATGCTTCTTAAATCTTTTCAGTTATATTTTATATGCTTGCTTATCAATGCTTTGTGGTCATGCTCAGTGGCACTTAGTAAGTACTAGTAACTCGTGTGAGTAGTTTAAGTGTGAATAGTTAAAAATGTGAGTAGTGAGGGGTAATATGGACTACATTTTCCTCCAATACACCAATAATGGTGAGAGTGAACAATCAGTGAATCTTGTGATCATTAAAAAATAATAATAATAATTTTATTTTAATAAAACTCCATTTGCATTCCTTTCACAGTAAATAATGCAATGTACATTCAGGGTTAGAAGTTCCCACTCGCCTGGGGGCCTGATTCATTTGTCCTAATGTTAAATGTATCCTATATCAAGGGCTAGTAGAAATTTCATGTTTTGTTATTTATATCATTTATTCGAGCGAGTACGTTTTAAAGTTATGTTATAACCCTGTACATTAGCAAATATAAGAAAAGAAAAAGTAATGTTTAATTTGTTAATAATATTATTCTGGTGAACTTCCCAGTGCAGTCCCCAGGGAGCTGAGAAGGTTCTCAGAGTGCATTTTCTTCTTCACAATGTAAACCCTAGTCTCCCCAGGGAGTGGAGAATGTTCTATGTGTGCATACTGCTTCAAACTTCAAGCACTCTACTAAGTGATCAATAGTCAGAAATAATGTCCCATAGGCTCTATTGTAAATAAATAGTTCTCCAATAACTAAGCATCAATATTTAGTTTGACAGCAGACAGTTTCAGTGTATTCAGAATGAACTTTAAAGAAATTTCAAACATGGTAATTTATAACCCAGTGTGTGCGTGGGATGTGACAAGGCAAACAGTCGCTGGTTTATTTTGGTAAAAAGCCCAGGACGACTGATCAATTCCTTTCCTGGAATTGAATCTGGTCTTGTGTCGGGATCAAAGTGTTGAGCTCCTGAACAGACATCTTCAAGATAAAAATCAATCTTGAAATGAGGATTTCGGGCCATCGAACCATTTCAATTTCAAACCAATCTCTTGTCTTCATGGTGTTACCAGACTCTCTGTCATAGAAATCATTGGAATCTCTGTAAGTCTGACATTGACCCATCCTCCATGGCTACCAATCCTACGGGAAGAGTTGTTAAAGCTCTGGGTCCCAGAATTATCATAGCACTGTGACAGTCCGTGAAAGTCATAACTCTTATGCAATGATACATGTATGCAAAGTCTAGAAGTGTGGACAAGGGGCAAGATCATTTTACCAATTCTGTATGGCTTCCACATCTACTGAAGACATCGGTATAGTTGTTAAAGCTCATTGTCCTATTCCACAGAATGATCATAATGCTATGAATCCTAGTTTTACTGTGGGCAAGGACCTTGTACCATTAACCATTCCATACAGATTCCAATCCTACTGAAGACATCTCAATGCTTGTCAAAGCTCTGGCCATGGTGAAGAATACATGTGTGTTCAGACAGAGAGATTGTTTATTCCATCTGTAATCATCTAATTAAATCAGCTGATTGGATAGACCGATATCAAGCCAATTATCTCACAAAAACTAGGTTCATCAAGTTTAATGGTTACTGTATCATGAATAATCATACTTTTGTTTTGTTTAATCCTACCCCTGCTGCATTAGACACAAGCACTGTTCTTTAGGGCAACTTCAGTTGCTTCCAGCATGGAGAACGTTAATCATGAATTCTCCAAATCAGACGGGCAACCTACGACTAGGACTTCATTTGGAGTTCTGTAAATGTGCTTTACAATACATCAATATCTATACAAATACAAAGTCAATAGTTATTTGTGGTGCAAATTGGGCGATAGCTAATTGTAAATATTGTCACACAGCGACCGGGATGTTGAGTGACCATGGCGACCGGTGAGTGACTGGTCATCGAGATTGGACTAATACCATATTTGTGATGCTAATTTCCATTAAATACATTGTCGTGGAATTCTTGTAGAGAAGTCTGTATGTTAGATACCATCAATAATCAGATAATATTACCATAGCTAATAGCCAAATACCGATACCAAATACTGGTCAGGTATTTCAACGCTGTAAACACAGTAAAGCTAAACACCTACAAGTAACCTAGTAGTGGTAGTAGAAGTCTCTAATATGAAATATGGCATTATCAAACGTATCCCCACCCAAATATTAGCAAATACTGAAATATTGTCACAGATGTCACCTGCAAACACAGTAAAAATGTTAAACCTGGATACTAGCACGTATCATTGGCAACTTTAAGTATCTAATGATAAATATGGCATTATCAAAACTATCTCTACCCAAACTTGGCCAAATATTGAAATATTGTCACAGATAAATACAATAAACATGATAAGCTTAGATACTAGCATGAATCATTGATACCTAGAAGCCTCTTATCATAAATATGGCATTATCAAAATTATCTCAAACTAAAATTTGACAAATATTATCATGTATGTTATATCTGTAAACATGGTAAATCTAGACACACCTGCTGGTATCATAAGTAGTTAAAAGCCTTTAGCTTGAAATAACATCATGAAAATCAATGGCATTATCAAAATCAGCCCCAACCAGTACTTGACAAACCATTGTCACATATTTCAACCCTGTTAACCCTCTCCCTGCTGAATAACACACAGGCACAGTTCTTTGGGGGATCTCCAGTTGCCTCCAGCATGGAGAGAGTTAAACATGGCAAACCCGACACCTACAAGCATATAACATGTACTTAGAAGGGGCCCCCATAGAAGCCTATACTTTTTAATAAGGCATTATCAAAATAATCCCCCACCAGAAATTTACTAGTCATTATTTGTAACCTGACAACACTAGCCCTGATCAAACTTGCCATTAATTTCTTATCATGTAAACACAAAAAAGGACTTTCTTTAGCAAACATCTGGATCCACCTCACAGGTTGTAGTCCCTGTACTTGGCCTAGGTAGGTCAATACAGGCCGAGTGTGACAGGCTGATCTATAGAGCGTCTTGATCACCAGAATTACCTTCATGATGATCAATACATATACAACCAGCTTTTGAATCACAGTCGATATCTACTTCCAGACTTTGCTTTTACAACCATGATCCAGGAAATGCTGTCATTAAAATAGTGTCATGCGTCAATGTGTGTGTTTATTGAACTGACTTGATTTATGAAGTCATGATTGGTTAAAAGCCAGCATACCAAGAAGTTAATAATACGTTCTGCATGTTTTGTGTGTTGTGCTGTGTTTATTGTGTTATGTATGCTGTGTTATGTTGTGTTGGAGGTCGTGTTCTGTATGTTGTGTTCTATATTTTGTGTTCTATATGTTGTGTTGTGTTCTGCATGTTTTGTTCTGTATGTTGTACTCGGTGTTGTGTTCTGCACGTTGTGTTTTGCATGTTGTGTTCTGTATGTTGTGTTCTGTATGTTGTGTTCTGTATGTTGTGTTCTGTATGTTGTACTCTGTGTTGTGTTCTGCATGTTGTGTTTTGCATGTTGTGTTCTGTATGTTGTGTTCTGTGTGTTATGTTCTATTAATTATGTTATATCTTTATTAAAAATAAGTGTTGAGAGACTTGGCATAATTAAATGTTCTTATTTTTTAATTCTTGAACAAAATTATTTAGGGTCGCACGCTTTTAATAGGGTCAGACGGGTTACCAGAAACACAGATATTATTGTGATACGCCTCATAATGATTGAGGTATTGCTGTCGTTCACCTTACACAGTCATTGAGCACAGAGGCACACATTGTTGATAATCTCCTATAAGAAGTATGCCTGTCTGCATGGGTTGCCTCGTTCACTCAACAATGTTGTATTAAAGGATATACACAATACTGGGTCAGGTGGATTACTGATCCAATTATTGCGATTATGCACTGTTACTTGATTACTCGGGTATGACGGACAGGTAAACATAACACAGGTGGGGGTGATCATGAAGGGTTACATAAGTAGGGCAATGCCAATATTGTTTGTAAATCGCGTCACCTTTAAGATTACATTGAATGTAAGAATTACCAATGATCCACTTTAATTTGAAAACGATTCCGGGAGAAATGCTGGCGGACACGGCAGAACAGACTTCAATACAAGTTCCTTTTCTGTCCTGGGGAGGGTACAGAAAAACTGTCAACATGATGACCCATGTCCAAAACGAGAGCAAAAATAATATTTTTTTTATGGACAACAAATGTATACAGAGGTCGGTATTACGCCCTCTCTTGTATGAAAACTACGAGGCATGTCGCATCTAAACATGAGACCCATACCAGAGAACTCTTCGGGAGAAACCTGTGTTGGTCCCGCTACATTTTTACTATTACAATGTTTGTGTGTCCCCGAGTCAACATTGTATTTCCTTTCCCTGTCAAACACTGGGATTGACGAGCACATTGCGGCCTCATAACTCGGGGGACCCAGGCTTATTCGTAGATACTTATGTCGTATTTTAAGGACCGATAATAACACGAAGGAGACACTACATGTCATCAAAATTTACTTGATATCAGTTTGTAAATATTTCACCGGCTGGTTCAATCAATGTGTATGTGACATACATATAACTGGAAGGACAAGGTGTAGGTACATACGTATATAATATATAAGCTCGTACATGCCTGAAGGTACTTAATGATGAATGGGTCTACTTCCTATTTATGACAAGCGATTACCAATGAGAGATGCTGGATTTCTAAAGATCGGTGGAGTGTAGAAACGTCCCACTTGATACAAATAGGTGCTGATATTTATTGCAGTCAGCGAGATCTTCAGCTCTCGCTCCGAGCATGTTGCAAGTTGACAAGCCCGGCATATTTTCAAGAGTCTACTTAGCTCCAGCGTGTCATGTCTACTGTTGTTCTACAATGTTTACAAGACTACACTGGAGTTTTGCCCAGTCAACATGGTCATTGGAAAATTCTCTTGCTATTTGTTCGGGCAAACTTATTTTTTTTTTTTGTATTGAGAATAATAATTTGTTAAACGATGTCGAATGCTAGGTATTTGAAAATCATTGCTTTTAGAATGTATTTTTTCCCCTTACTTGTCAACAACTAACATGGTTATCAATACAATTAGGCAACATGGTCCATAGAAATGTTAATGCTATTTGTCCAGGCAAACCTTTTTTTTTAGTATTGTATTAATTAAGAATACCGGTAATAATTTGTTACATGATGATGAATGTTAGATATCTGAAAAAGTTTACTTTTTGAATGTTTTTTTTTCCAACCGCCTTTTCGTCAACAAATAATTTGGTTGTCAATACATCTGGTAGTTCAGTCATTTTCAGATTGTTTAAAATGTATCTGCTAGTTCCTGTATTGCCACAGATAATTAAAATGAAGAGTAAAATAATATATAATAAATGTACAAGCACTGGACCACATCTGAGTGTAGCTATGTTCTCATGTTCAAATACGAGACCACCATGACCACTGCAACATTTTTTAAACTGTCGCCCTCCTCCATTGCCTTACCAACGCTTACACCTTTACATATCTTATACTATAATGACTATACAAGCTAAACATCAAGCCATTATCCCTAAAGGCAATTAAATAACATGTGGTCAACAAATTCTCTGGACACTTTTCGATTGTTCACTTTGGGATATTTATTCGGCTTGACTGAATTCTGGATGCTCTTTGTCCAATGGTTGATGTTGTTGGTGAGGCAATGACGACTAGGAGGATTTTTGATCGCTGATCCGTATCACATTCCAGGTTTAATGAAAAATGCATGCCGTGTCTGTGCATTTGTCACGTCTAGATACCAGACAGCTATTTTATGATTGATCACGGAAACCCAAATCAGAAAAAAAATACCTGTTGTTGGAGAAGTTGATTACGATTGATTCAATATCTAGAAATTGACTTTTAATAAATTGTCCAAGGACAGTGGTCATAGTGAAGGACAAGAATGATATTTTTGCATTTTAATAAGGTTTCTGTTGTTTTATTAAATGGCTTTCATATGATTTTCTGTTGGTCATTTCCAGGTGTCCCCAGCAAGCAGAAAGGTTATAACAGTTGACTTGTGTTAGCTTTGTAAGAAATTTAATGAAATTATTGATGTCCCATTTCCATAATTAGGATTGAATTTGGTAAAAGTGAGAATTTATTTAACAAAGAAAATGCACATGCCAATGCCCATGATGACCTTAACTTCTGACTTCATCCACTGTTGTGTCACAAGGACTTTTGAGAGTGAATATTTTGTACATTATTCAAACCCTGTTTCAACAAGTGGCATGGTTCTGGTATGGTTTTTGAGCTAAAAGTAGCATCCTGGAGCCATTGTACTGGAGCCATCTTACATAGTCTGGAACTATATGACATAGTTCTGGAGCCATCTTACATAGTTCTGGAGCCATTGTTCTGGGGCCATCTGACATACTTATGGAGCTATCTGACAGTTCTGGAACCATTGTTCTGGAGCCATCTGACATACTTATGGAGCTATCTGACAGTTCTGGAACCATTTTTCTGGAGCTATCTGTCATGGTTCTGAAGCTTCAATCTGTCATGGTTCTGAAGCTTCAATCTGGCTTGGTTCTGAAGCTTCAATCTGGCTTGGTTCTGAAGCTTCAATCTGGCTTGGTTCTGGAGATTTCTTGCACACATGTCCTTGTTATTCTAGCTACTACCAACAGGGTTTCATCATTTTGTCAATTTGGCATGATCAATGATCACTTGATTACATTAGGAGCTATATACCACAAATGACGAGAACAGCATGGCATTTCCAATGACGCCAATGTTTATAATAACATAGGAAAAAAACACCAGTAATAATAACACAGAGCAGGAAAAAACGTAGACTCCCTGGTTTGATGAACACTAACAACAATAATATACTTGGTCGAGGTAACTATGACAATAATTGTCAACATCACAAAACCTTGTAGAGGATAAATGTTATCACTTATTTACGATGCACGCATTGCATTCTTTTCAACGTGTTCGATGCCAAAAGAGAAAGATACTTCCTGCTTTGAAAAGACGTTTGTCCAAAGTTCAAAGTTATCAAACTCACTGCCTGGTATACATATAACGGATGATGATTTCCAAGGACGTCACTAAGCATGCTTCACAGATATGGAGTTATGGTGTACAGCGTGCTACTTAAACTGTTAAAGACAATCCCAGCTGCCCATGGAGAGTGTTTAATAGCGCAGGTGATGGGGTGCGAAGTGTACCATGAACCGCAATGCTTTAAAGCAATTCTCTCATGGATAATTTGCCATTAGAAAATTGTGTCTAAATGAAATATAATTCAATATTACTTTCTTGAAATTTCACGTCTCTACTATGCACATGACAAAGGGAATTCTGTGTTTCAAAACTATGTTATTTTCATTATTAGACGGACCATTAATTTCGATACAAATTTAACCGCTGATAAGATAAGATCACTCTTATTGTATATAATAATAATAAAATTATATATATAATTAAGTATCAAGTGATTAATTTATGGAGCTTTAATGAATATAATTTTATGGACGTCAATGTCAATTACTTCTCCCTAGCGTCATGATTAGAGACACTACGATGTCTCTAATCTTCCATGTGAGAGAGTTGCGACATAATTCATGGCTTAAGTGTTAGTGTTATTGCAGGAAATAATGATACGTGCATGACGAAGAAATGGACCATTTTCATAATGACTTGCATAATGACTTGCAGTTTTGCTTATTGGTCTTTATAGTCTTTATAGTCAACCATTAAATTTATCTGTGAACACTATAGGTAATTATGATATAGTCAATGAAACATTGCAAGGAATGTCAACATCGTCAAAATGATAATGGGCTTGCGATTGTGAATGCTGGTGTGATTATACATTTCTTTACAAGATCATTTTCACAATTAACATGGAAGCTAATCATTGATATAATGTCTTTTCAAAATATATATGAAACCAATGTGCCACATAGACTATGGTTTCATACAGTTCTATATATAGTTTTGTACATGTTTAACCATGTTTATTCCCACATTGTTAGCACCAGGAGCAAGCATTATGCATGGATTTGGCACATAATAAATGTGCATTATTATTATTATTATTATTATTATTATTATTATTAAATATATTATTATTATTATTACATACCTATTCTGCTATACCCACATGTTTAAGATAAAAGTATTAAATATTTAATTCTATCATTGTATTTAAACATTAATTCATTCATTCATTAGACAAAATTATAGAATTAACTATTTAATACTTTAATATTGAACAAGTGACTCATTCTGTCTACATGTTTACTACAAGTTAAATTCAACTTCGCTGTATGAAATCTCTCATGACATCAATACTTGAGTTTTCTTTTTGTTGCTGACAAATTAATTTTTAGTGATGTCACAACACTGCCAACAGCTTGATCGTCCACCCAAGAAATGTAGGTGTTTCCATAAACATGATGAAAGCGTATAAGCTGGAGATGTCTTCAACCTTCTTTGTTTTGGGCTGGAGGCAAATTTTAGAATTGCGAAGTTGATCAATTGAGCAAGGTGAAGGTTAAATGTCTCACAGAGCGTAGACTAGATTTTAATTTATTTTATTTTTGAATTGGGGGTTTAGAGCAGCTTTCAAGATTCTTTCATTTATATTACGACATGGCTTGTCAGTTTTGTGTGAGTGAATATGGAGTTTAACATCGCTGCGGGAATCATTCACCCATTTGAGACGAGTCAGTTTTGGGGCAGGAGGAAACCTGCAACATCTGTAGTACTGAAAGTTACGAGCACCGGCTGGTACTGACAGACCAAGGATGATAACTGCATTGCCACGGTACAGATAGCACATCTTATCATGATCATGTCAGAAAGGTAGTCCCAGGATGGGATTTGAACCCGGGGACTTAGGTCCAAACATTCTAACATTGAGCTACATAGCCTAGATAGATGCCACTCAGAATTAGCTAAATTCAACAAAATCTATCAAGGGCCAGTACCATTTTTGGACATAAATTTAGCTTTATATTATTTCAACAACAAACAATGTCCAAACATCTGCTCGCTTCAGGTACTCTTCAATAACTTGTATACACATTGGAAGAAGAATGGAACCACATTCCTCAAACAAAGTTCCAAAAATTGATAAAAAGCTTCCCTACAAAAATATCATAAATTCTTTTTGTTGAGAATAATTTGACCTCAGTTATGATCTCATCATAATAACGATACACTGCGATACTAGTATGCTTATTCGTCTTCAAACACTGCCTATGAGCGGCTTCTTGACTGGATTACATATCAGGACATACGTAGTACTACGTACCCGCTACTAATCACGGTATTCATGACGTAAGTCCCACAGTGGTTGCCAGTTATACTTCAATACCCAGTTCCTCACTGACATAACCCTCGGTTACCACACAACACGACAATGTTTGCTAATGTTCCACTGTCAGGTTATGTGTCAGAGTGTTGACGCTAATATGTGTAATCTGCGACAAGACTCCTCACAGGTTAGGCTGGTGTGGGAAAATATTAAATAATTTTGTTTGAAGTACTGGTAACCACTGTGTGAGGCCACTCGGCACATTGAGTGTCTGTGAGTGATTTGTGGTTTACAATGTCCACAGTATTCCAGTAGCAGCATGTTGGTGTGTTTATGTTGGGAGGCAAACCTACAGCAACTGTGTGTAAAAGTAAGACTTGTGATTAATTCATGCAGGGCTCTGGACTAACATATGCCCGACGTACAGGGGCAAGTTAAATTGCACTGTGGTTAACCTACTTTTTAACATTTAGTACCTTTGGTGCCATTGTTACTTGCCCTGACTTGCTCTGCGGGCAAGTAACTCAGAATGTTGGTCTAGAGCCCTGGGACTGACTTGTGTGTCATGAAAGACTGCAGTGACTGACTGTCATAATGTGACGTCGACCTCAGAACTCTTCATCTCAAACATTCATTGTCACTGATTGCCAACTGGTGCACATGAACTGGCATATTTCCCTGTAGTTTTATTTCAATGCATATGCTAACAGTTGTAGGATATATGCATAGAAGTAAAACTAACAACCTGTGGTATGAGTGAAATAATCTTCAGCATAGATCATCTCTGGAAGGATAACGTCACATTTTCTCACTTCATGTCTACATAATCACGTAGCCAAATCAGCGATTCTTATAAACATACTTGTAAAAATGGTCATATCGGTCATCTGCAACATATTTCTCTGACGACCTCCAACCTGTACCAGAGGTATTTGTGCATTTTCTCGAGTTCAGAAAGGCAGTGGTGCTAGATGACGGTCATCCACTTTGGAACGTGGTCAAAAGACCCAAATACCTCGCGAAGACAGACATCCATCAAACATTATGCAAATCTGCATTATTACCAAATGGCTGACATGCTTACACACATGCTATCTCCAGCCCACCTGTGTGCTTTGTACAATACGTGATGAGAAAACATCGCCGATTCTTTTTGTCAAAGTCGTGCTCAATAGACACTAGATATTCGAATATCCATGATTTGTTTACCACATAATTGCAAATAATAGCTTTGGAAATTCATACCTTTCAACTAGGTGATTGAAAACGTTAGGGTATTGCCAGAAAGGTATTATCAAGATTAGCGTATGTAAACCTTCACAAAAGATACAAAGCTGGCTGTCAACACTGAATTCTTGTGTGACCCACACACCTCAGGGCCGAGTATCAGGTCAGTGGGTCCATTTCACAGCGGATTTACTACGTTTAGTGACCGTTAAATTTACAATGTTTACAGTGGGTCTCTGGGCTCTTGGACTTGGTTCAGTTGGTAGAACAGTTTTTTAATATTGAAATATATGTGGCAAGACATGCAATGTTGCAATATGGTACTAAAATATATAAGAAAATATTATATTGATTCATAATTCATTATTTATTCAGTATACAATGTATATTGGTATCTATTGGTATTTCAATTTCTTAGTCAAGTTATTGATATCTTCATCGCATATGGGTGAAATTCCTGTTGTGATGTAAATCAATAAATCACTCACTCATATATCGATCTCATAGATTAATAATACACATTAAACAAAACACACACACACACTATAGTTTGTGTCACACCTTGTTCTCACCCAAAATATCCCTCTAGATCATTTAAGCAAGTCTAGATTATAAGATTTCAGTGGCTCCTTTCGTATAAATAAAATACCAATATTATTGATTTACTTTAACCCTCCGAGACTAGTGATAGTCTAACACACACACACACACACACAAGGAAGACTAAAATTTATCTTAATATTTTTTTTTAAATTGGGGTTTAGAGTCACTTTCTAGATTCTTTCACTAATATCACAACTTGCCAGTTTAAGATACATAATAAATCCTAACATGTTTGAAGATTGCCAGCCTGTTTCCATGTACAGCTGACCCACACTGAATGTTCTCATGTGACACACTCCAGAAAACTTTATCTGATCATGCTGACAACTCACTGTGACATTTGAACTCATGTACTTTATGTGGTAAATTTAATTGCTTCTGACATGAACGTTACAAACTTCAAATGCTAAACGCTAATTTAAAAAAATTGAATTGTGGTTTAAATTTGCTTTCAAGATTTGTTTCACTAATAAGAGTCTATAATTGCAAACATGATTTCTCAAAGGCTTCCCGAACTGCATGTGATGCAAATATCAATTATCATTTCTGTATAAATATGTATTTTTTAAAGGACATTTATAACATGCGCCTAAACATGTAAACAGTAGAAAGTGAATACTATCATATTAACCCTCTCCATGGTGGAGGCAACAAGAGATGCCCCAAATGTGTTTAAAGAGCAGAGCTTATAAATCTACAATCCAGCAGTTAAAAAACAATGCACATAAACTATCAAAATGTTTTATTATTATTATTTAAATACAAAATTTGAATTGGGATTTGTAGAACCGGTTTCAAGATTCTTTCACTTATAATGGCTTGTCAATTTATGGCAAGAAGAAACCGGCAACATCTGTGGCTCTGAATTCAGGATTTAATTAAATATTATTCTAAATATCATAAAATCGTTTCAATACAAGACAAACAAATACATCAATCACTTCATAATAACCAAGCAAATAAACTGGAATTCAATTAACATTTAATCCTCAAATACGAAATAAATAAAAACTGGTAGACTCATTAAACATCCGGTATCAAATCTAATTGCACATACTGTGATACATAACGTAATAAAGAGAAAATATGACATTAAACGACAGACTATAAAACGCTCCACCATATCTTGTCCAGCAATATAAATCACTTCTCTTCAGTATGAAATGTGATGATGGTGATAGGAAGAGATGATGTATTAAGTGCAGACATCAGCATATACAGACAGCGGTGTCAATAGACACTGCCAGTGGTAATATTACCAACAGATTGTGTCACGCACAGATTGTCTCACGTTACAAGCCATGAGCCCCCTTCATATCCCTGACCAGTGTAGATAATGCATACATCGTAGCATCGTTATACTGACAAGCGAATTTATCGTGTGTGCTGCAACACGGCCCCAAGTGCCTTAATTGCTGAGAGTCTGTTACACTGAGAGATTACCTTGACTGTGGTCATAATCTGAGAGATGATCCCGCTGATAGTAGTGTTATTCCATAGTTGTCATGGTTAATAAACTTGGTTATTTGGTGACACTTGGTAAGCTTTCTAGATTATTTCAATAATATCATGACTAGTCAGTTTTAGGACAGGAGGAAACCCGCAACATCCATAGCACTTAATGTTGCAGTAAACCTGCGAGCACCAGCTGGTACTGAAAGGAAAGATTCTGATGTGTTGCCCAAAGCCCCAAATGAAGCACCTGAGATCTCCATGACCAAAGAGTCCATACAAAAATATTGCAAAAAGTATTAATAAAATAATGAGCAAAACTAGAAAAGGAAACATGGGAAAGGAAAAGATTCTGATTTGTTGCCCAAAGTACCAAAATGAAGAACCTGAGCCATCTCCATGACCAAAGAATCCATAAAAAAAAGAAATCCAAAAAGTATGATCAAATAATGATCAAACCTAGAGAAGAAAACATGGGAAAGGAAAAGATTCTGATTTGCTGCCTAAAGTCCCGAAGGAAGCACCTGAGCCATCTCCATGACTGATGGTGTTTACACCTCCACCTCTCTGTACTGTCTTCGCCTCCTGTCATATAAACACACCAATGTCATAATGAGAGATGACTGCCGTGGTATGTGTGCCCTGTGGCTACTCATGATACAAGACCAAAGTTGAAAGCTGCAATGTATGCCAAGAACCACATATACTGTATACAATATCTACACACACATAGAAGCATTAGGTGTATAACATTGATGAGCTGGTTGCAACAGCTTGGGAATGCTTTTTCCATTCAGCTGGTTGAAGCTCTCGCTTGCTTGGCCTCAGGGTCTGGGTTTTTGTAATGAATGTAGGTTTATTGTACTTTTGCAGGTATTTCTGTCAGAGATCATGTGCACTGAGTGCATCTGCACATTCTGAGGTTTTAAGAAAGTGGCAACTATGAGAACAGTTACCCTTGGCATCATTAGTGCTAATAAAAAGTTGGTGGAAACTTAGACTTGGTTTCAATTGAATTAATAAAAGTTAACATTGGTTTCAATAGAAGAGTTAACAGAAGGTTAACCTTTGTGTCAGTAGTAGTGATAACTGTATCAGAAAGTTAACCTTGGCTCCAATAGAGTTAACAGAAGGTTAACATTAGCTCCAGTAGCATCGATAACCATTACAACAGAAAGTTAACCTGGTCTTTGGTTTCAACATGTTAAATAGAGCGACTGGTTTTGATTAAACTATTAAGGAAGTACTGTTATAAAAAATTCTGGACTAAATGCCAAAATGGACAAATAATAATTACTGAAAACAGGATAATACAACATTACAAGTACCACGAGCATTGCTAGAATAATTCAGGGAGATTAGTCCACAACCCGATTGTAATCTTAAAGATGAACATGTCATATTGTGCCTACAGCCAATGATAGTCTCACTTTAAAACTTACTAATACTAGCCCTAATAGTGATACAAATAAATTTCTACTAGCCCTTATCTGCTTATAGGATACCTTTAGCATTGTCATTGGGAGAAATGGCCCGGGCTAGCGGGCGAGCGTTAATTTCGATCCCTGCCACTCAACCAACACCAGCAAATGCACATTGACCAGAATTCGGCAATTAGATGACCTTGAGTGCACTCGAAGCTCCTTCAGGTATGCCGGACTGTGAGAATCTTCAGACTGTTTATCGTGTTTGTGTGCAGGTCCTGTCACATACACTGACACACATACATCACGTACAGCGGCATAGAGAAGGTGGCAGTTATTGGCCAACCTCCTCATGATCATATGATGTTGATGTGTGTGCGGGATGTCATGACAAACGTCCAAATCAGCAGAATTAAACATTTTAAGAGGATTCCAATACTAGTATTGTTAAGACTAGTTATGGATGAACATTAATCATGATAAGACAATTAGACTGTCCAATATAGGCATCTCACTCTAGTTTGTACGTACATGTAGGTTCTTGGTACTGACACAACCAGACATTCCAGAGGTTCTTGGTACTGACAGAACCAGACATTCCAGAGCACCTTGGTACTGACAGAACCAGACATTCCAGAGGTTCTTGGTACTGACACAACCAGACATTCCAGAGGTTCTTGGTACTGATACAACCAGACATTCCAGAGGTTCTTGGTACAGATACAACCAGACATTCCAGAGGTTCTTGGTACTGACACAAACAGACATTCCAGAGGTTCTTGGTACAGATACAACCAGACATTCCAGAGGTTCTTGGTACTGACACAACCAGACATTCCAGAGGTTCTTGGTACTGACACAACCAGACATTCCAGAGGTTCTTGGTACAGATACAACCAGACATTCCAGAGGTTCTTGGTACTAACACAATAAGACATTCCAGAGGTTCTTGATACAGATACAACCAGACATTCCAGAGGTTCTTAGTTGTTGAAAGACAATTCCAATTGAATTTAATACTTCACAAATGACAACCAAACTGTACAGAACTTGATATGGACAAAACAATGACAACAAATTCCAGACATGCTGGGTCCTGGCACAAACAAAGTCAAGGTAGCCATCTACACCCAGGATAGTGGTCAATCACTGTGTTTGTTAACAAATAATTCGCACATGCTGCAGGAACATAGGAAGCGTGGCTCATTAGCACTGATTACCATATAATATAGGGGTATTCTTCTGAAGCTTGACTAAGCTGGTCTGCGCCAGAGTGCCACAATGTTGTTATGTCGTCACGGTAGCTATAGCAGCAATTGCCCGGAGAAGCATCTCGGTAACCTGACAGCATGGACAAGTGGCATTAAACATGTCATGCCATGGACAAGTGGCATTAAACTTGCCACGACATGGACAAGACAAGCAGCATTAAACTTGCCATGACATGATGAACATAACAAGGAATCATTGCCATTTGCAAATTAAATGATGATGCCACTATCATCAATTTTTCCATTTATATGTAAATAAATAAATATCCAGTGAATACGACAATCTGATTGGTTCACGTGACCCCAAAACATTGCTTTCATACTTCGATGAACAAAATTTTCTTAGATGGCATTGTGATGTCATGTTATATATGACGTCATCTATACTTGATGTCGGCAAAATATCAATGCGCCACTTCTAAAATGTAGACTAAAATCATTGATGCATTCAGACTATTAAATCAAATAATTCCCCACCAATTTGTTATGTTATTTATTTATAAGGATTGACTGGAATATTTTTGTCTTTCATCAAGGTATGAACGTAAAAACCGATGTGCAAACTTTTGTATGAACCGCTTCATGGATTCATGTAGTTTGCACATTGGTGTTTACGTTCATACCTCGATGAACGCAAAGAATATTCCAGTCAATCCTTAATGATAGTGATCATGTTAACCAAATAACAGTATACCATAAGTGAGAGCATTCACATGAGTCTGTGTCTGAATTAATATCAGATCAATAAAACTTGTAATCTTACATCATGATGTGATCATGATGACAGTCGATGCTTATTTGATTACAAAGACCGTAAAATAATATAGCGATAAAGATTAAAGTATCTTCTACAACTTGCCATGATGATTTTTCTTTCATCACAGGAGTAGATAAAATACCTTAAACATGTTAAAGTCAACTGTTGTTCCAATTAACCCTCTTCATGTTGGAGGCAACCAGATATACCTAAAGAAGTGTGGCAGTGCCCAATGGTGCCTAATCAAAATGAATTAAAAGATTAAAATTGAGTAGAAGCTAGTGGAACATGTAAGCATGAAGTATGGTAATCTGGTAATTAATTATTCATTGGATTCCTTTCACGATTTCATGACATAAAGTTTGATGCATAATTTACTGTATGCCCAGCTGTTGCTTCACATGGTAAGTTGCATATTTCAAAATAATTCAACACAATTCAGAAGAATAAAGAAATCACTATTGCATGAATTTCAGATCATCAAGGACAAATTACGTATTGATTATTATGATGATAATCTTGAAGATGACATTTGTGTCATGACTGTCATCACAGAATTGAGAATGAAACTGATCACCATGATGACATACAGGTACTGACAATGTCACCATGACCAGAATGACAGTCATCATGACCACAATGACATCACACAACCATGATAAAACATGAGTTTATTTCAACTGTATTGTTATCCAATGATGATGCCTTGCACAAGGCATATAATAAATTATTTGTATCAGGTATCTGCACATCCAACAGTAAATTTCATGATCTGATGATTCTGTGACTCATTCAATGGATTAGGATACCAGTTACTCATGCCTTCACCAAGACACACTACCTTCACACTGTATGTATCCATGCCTGCCATGCCTACGGTTACCCATGCCTTTGTATACGCATGGTATACCTTACGTTATTATAATCTACATTACAACGGATCTCCATTACTCTCTCACCCGTCCTATCATTAATATAATAAATATATCCTAGACACCAACAATTCAATGAACGTTATTAGTTACATTTCATCCTGTTTGAAAGCAACCCAGGTGAGGCCTACAGTTTTTTCTCTTCATCTTAACTGTTAACCCTCTTCATGCCGGATCAATTGCAATTGCTGCTCTACTTGGACATCTCCAATTGCCTCTTCCTGCGGTAGGGTTAAAGGCAGCTTGGCTAATTGAGTTGAGAATCATGAGAACAGCACAAGTATATACTTCCTGGCTTTGCATGCTTTGCCCAAGTCATTTCCTCAATGCATGGCACCAGCTGTTTCTCAGAGCAGTATGGCATTGGGCTTAATGACAACAGCCTCAGCTAGATTGTGGAATGCATTTAGCAGTAGAGACCATGAAAAAAGGAAACAGCACTCAAATGTAGGATATTGCTTACAGTATACTTATGACTTATATGTGCAGACTACAGTACAGAATGTGGTTGTCATGACAATATGCATGTTGTACATGGTATAAGTAAAATGTTGCAGTATGGAAAGTATTAAATAAAAATATACAATTTTGGTTATATATTAATATGATTTAGCGGTAAAATATAGTACATATATCATGTATATGATCAGCTGATCATCTAAAAAAAATGATTTATATAATATTATTTATAATATATTTATATAATATTATTTATAATATATTTATATAATATATTTATAATATTATTAATAATATTATTAATAATAGATTTTCTAATTATAATAATTTGTCGCGTATGGGTGAAATATGCCTGCTGTCACATATTTAGCACTAATTCATTCAATCAATCTAATTATAAATGTAAAATTTGCCTTAAAATATAGATCTGATTATAGATACAATATAAGTGTATTTAAAAATAATGTTGGTAGCATTTTATTTGTATTCATATGTGTAATTCTTCAATTTCTATCATTTAAATTGACCAAACACAGGATATTGAGTGTAAATAAAATGAGAACAGCATTCGCAATTATATGAGTTGGCTATTGAATATGATGAACTTCTACATGAACGATGGCTGGAGTATCAAATTGGACACCTTAAATACACACACATGATTTATAACCCTAATATAATACTGATATCAGGCAGTCAATCCTGCATATTACTTTTTAATCTTGTTTATATATGGACTAGTATACTCGCACAAAGACTGACCCTTAAATTTATGGCGTACCCGACCAAATGCTATTATTAGTATAACGTCAGCCTAACAAAAGTATAACAGGGTATGGATTGAATTCAACTTTAAAGCACTCAAGATAGACGTGATAGTAGATGTGTGTGGTTACATTATGCAGTGCTCAACAGCGAACAAACGTTACGCCATTCTCAGAGTGTTGAAACTTTCACATCTAAAAGTGCACATCTGGCACATAAATCCATCTACCACCAAGGTTTGACTTGTTGATGTGCAAAACCTGTGCTTTTCACTCTTTAATTTATGTTCATGACTCCTAAAATCCAAATGTAGACGAGAAGAAATTATGCAAATTTATAATTATTGTCTTTGACAGTAATTTTAACTGCTTAATTAATATTTGCAAGACATGGGCAAATCTGTTGTACGATGGGTACCAGTCAGTAAATAAATATCTGTCGCTAGTAATTATGAATAAATGCTATAGTGAATCAACATGGTCAGTGCATGGCATAGGTTTATGTTTGCCATATAGTATTTCAAAAGTGAAAACATTGCTATAATTATCATCTAATTATAATTAGGAAATAATAACAATTAATCATGTGTTTTAATTGTGTATGTACCACTGTGCATAATATTAAGGTCATGATCGATCGTAACTTTTAATTTTATATATAAATAACAGCAGCTGAACAAAAGTTGTGCTCTGTCTGTATGCTGTCAACAGGTCAACATGATGGTCAATACCTGTCCTGGCAACCTTGTTTCGCTCCCTAACACTAACAGAAGAACACAGAACCCTGCTTTTAATACATGCATATTCACCGCTATATAAAACCCTGGTTAAAACAAACCATACGTCATAATTAAGTTTTGTACAGTGGTGTTGTGAATGGAACATATTTACATCATGTACTTTCCATAGCAATAATTAATAATTAATCATTTATTGTCAACTTGCCATTGAAAATAATAAGAAGTTATTATTTTCTGTCATGGAAATCGACAAAAGGTTAAATTATAATGATTGACACGAGAGAGAGAACATCATAAATGACCCAGTGAACATGGTGAACAGTATGGATCTGTGTTATACTAGATCTGTATAGTCAGCATACTTCAAATAGCCCCAGGGACCTTCCCCAGGAAGAGACCTTCACACTCTTGTTAGATCTTTAATATTCTCGTTACACTTATTAGTATCCAACGTTATGCAGTAAATGAGTCATGCATTCAACCTGTGTGGATTCGTGAATTGAAAGTCTATCCCAATAACATAATTTTATAGATGGAAATAATCATTGACGATCCTAAACATTCGATCAGTGATTGCAAGCTATCAACCGGTGTCCTACCTTCCGATTTCCTCTCCTATTTCATAGTGGGTTTCGATCGGGTCTTGTTTATAGTCCATGATTTCCCTTCAGTTGATTGAATTGGTAACTTTCTCATCATCTCTGTAGTAAAAAGAGCATTCCATGCTCCAGGGAAAATACACTGAAAGTAAACATTCACAACATCTCCGGTAAAAGCTTCCACAAATAAAAGTTCTCGCGACAGTTCCCTATTTATCATCTGCTAGAAATGACAACACTCATCGACAATAGCGAAGGAGTCGCTCTCATGCGTGCAACATTCGTGGTAAGGAGCTTTGATGGATGTTCCCGAGCTTTGAGAATCCTGTCGATTTGATTGATGTAAATTTACCTCCGTGATCTTTTATAACCGAAAGAAAAAAATATATAGATGAATGAAGACAAAATTCGATCTATATTTATTAAACTATAAAAATACATACGGTACACATATATTTTAGTAGTTTTTATCACATTTACGTCACATTTACTGCGATATAGCAAAAATGGCGGACGTACTCAGTCCTTTTGTGTACTGGGGGCAGGGAAAAGATTTTATTTCCCTAAAGATTGATCTACGAGATGTTGAGGTTGGCGAACTTTAATGCCACAATACTGGAATATGATGTTGTTACTTTTGCAATTAAAATTATATCCGAAAATTCCATTTTGCATGAAAAACACGCACTATTTCGACTCTGCATCGTGGACAAATAATGAAATCCATCGTCTGCTATAGACGAGGGCTAGAACATTCGAATCAGAGTCTATTCAGTAACTTAGAATTCGAGTATAAACTAGATGAATCACTGATGTCATCGGTTCTATCTTGCAAGCCTTTCTACATATGTTCATATCTAGGAATGGGAACTAGTTCTGCGTACGTGGTCTAATTTAGTTGTCACAGATGGTATGGTAATGTTGCACTGGGTCGGGGTAGGTGGTAGTGCAGAGTGCAATGGTATAATGTTGGACCAGAGACCTACCTAAGCATGTTCTAGTGAAATCATCGTAATGAATAGGTCTTGTAGATTTCATCTTTAACACCACAGTAACATGAGCAATATGACACAAATACACACTTGCTAATTTTTGTCCAGGTCTTTGTTATACTCGGGGATATATATTTTTCTTCAGCATTCTCTAGTCGATGCTGTAATGTTATTGAAATAATACAATATCCCCTTAACTCTGCGTTCTATGTGCCTTGGTTGTGTAAAGTATTTAGAATTTCAAAACCTATTATTGATAATAATAATATACAGCATTTGATATGGCACCCTATTTAGTACACATTGTTGTTGTATGTATCCTAACGATTGGTACAGAACAGAACCTTTGTTCACTCAGGCCAAGAACCTTGGCATAGGAGGTTTAGTTAAGTTTAAACACATTTTATTCACAATAGAAAGGGATTGGGTACAAGTTATGCCAACTTAGGAAAAAACACGCTCCTGAAAATTTACATAATATACATTTCTATAACATAATATAACATGATATAGGAGGTACAAAAATAATAACAGAATAAACTGTCCACGATTATTTATTTTTCATGTCATAATCCATTCACCCAATCATAAGTACTAAAGTCGTCTGATGTTTTATTTTTAGGATGAAACCGTGAATCTGCAAGAAGATAGTTTGTCATTCTACGCTACAGGGAGTGGCTTGAAAGGGAGCAACTGTTATGGCATTGAAATCGACTTCTACTTGCCTGTTGATCCCGAGGTAAGACACCTATAGTGTACACTACCATTCAGGCATGGAACATTTCAATTTGTCCTGGACATGGCTTGAGGTCTTCAGCCTGGATTTGTTTACTGCTGAAATCACATTTGTCTG
This sequence comes from Lepetodrilus fucensis, assembly GCA_032361325.1. Taxonomy (NCBI): domain Eukaryota; kingdom Metazoa; phylum Mollusca; class Gastropoda; order Lepetellida; family Lepetodrilidae; genus Lepetodrilus; species Lepetodrilus fucensis. The sequence goes on along the minus strand of JAUTBV010147919.1, from coordinate 2,844 downwards.
TTGCCATGTCTGCATCATTAGAACCATTTCTGATAATGTACAGCAAGATTGTTATGCATAATTTTATTTTTCAAGAAAAGGATGTCTTTCCTAAAGTAAAAAATCACAAAGATAATCAATGCAAACACCTTTAACCCTCTCCCTGCTGGATTAGACACAGGTACAGCCCTTTAGGGCATCTCAGTTGCCTTCAGCATGGAGACGGTTAGGTGTTCTGGTTATGAAATTACGAAACTTTTTAAGTACGATTTCATGCTCATGCTAAAATTTTGGCAATTTTTATTTATGGTGATGATGATGATGATGATGTTTAGGAGAGCAAGTATCGGTTCACGGACACTGGGGTGGAGTTCCACATCAAGAAGGTTGGTGAAGGGGAGGTGTGGCCACGCCTCACAGAGAAGCAGATCAAGCTGCCGTGGCTCAAGATCGACTTTGACAAGTTCATGGACGAATCTGACAATGAATCGGAGGAGCAAGAATTGGTATAAATTGGCTAAGAGTTATATTTTCAGGGTTAGAACTTAACTTTAAAACATACTTGCCCGAATAATGATATAAATAACAAAACATGAAATCTTTACTAGCCCGTAGGATACCTTTAACATTAGGAGAAATGGATCGGGCCGCTGGGCGAGTGGGAACTTCTATCCCTGTATTTTGACACAGCTTAAATAAGAAACTGTTATTTAATTATTAATGATGCGACTTATTATAGACAATATATTTCTATGTTCAATCCTTCATGTTTCTAGGCAGGTGAAAAGGAATTCCTGAGCAGGATTGAGAGAGAACTAGATGCTAATCATACAGGAGGTAAACAGATATTATTTTATGTTAAGAATAAATTTGTATTTATCTGTAATCTTTTAAATTCCAAATAGTTCATGCATTTGTAAATATAGGGTGTAATGCAGTGGAGGATGACATAACCAAATGGTTGAGTTCAAATCTTATCCATGGCTTTGGGGGAAACATTTCCATTATCATATTTTGGCAGATTGAGGTGTAATGTTCACGATATCTATAAGTTACAGTTCACACAGATTTTCAAGAGTCTGTAATTCTGTTTTTTCTTTTTTTCAATGGACTCCTGTTTTACTAACTTTTAGATAAAGTTAACATCTGTGCCATAGATGCTTGAACAATAATCATTGAGTATGGGCAAAAGATTCCTCTTCAATATAAAACAATAACTTATTCACCCTAGTCGTGTGGACCACCTAGGTATTTTCCGTGTTCTCAATCCATTACAATCCATTGCTATGAATATCGCTCGATGTATATTATTTTACGCATACAATTTTGGCATCATACAATTGGAAATGCCAACCTTGTCGTTCTGTGGTTATATTTTGATGTTAACAGAAAACAATATTTATTTCAGGAAAGCCTGTGAACTTCAAGATATCGTATTTGTTCCTGTACAACCTGTTCCAGTTCCTGGGTTTTTCCTTCATCACTGCGAGACTTGTGTATAAGTACATGAAGGAAGGCAGTGGTAGGTTTCCCTCAATTATTAAGACGAAGTGCTGCATGTGATGCAATGCTAGTGTAACTCTCACTATGCTGGAGGCAACCAGAGATGTCATAAAGAGCAGTGTCTGTATCTAATCCAGCAGGGAGAGGGTTAAACCTAGTTTAGGTTTCACTTCGTATTATTTTGGTGTGACCAGGCACTAATTTCTCAAAAAGATTTATGTATGAGATCAATCTCAATTCAGATCAGAATAAAATTGTATGATAAATCTTGTCAGTTATGAAGCTAACTCAAATTTGCTTGCTGATTCACTTTTTACTGTTGAAATTGAAAAACAATAGATGTACTTTAGAAAATCATATGTCTATTGTTTTATTTTTCTTTGCTCAACTTTGAGCAAATGTTCAGAGTTCACAGTCTAAAGTATGTCATTTAAAAATCAGGATCACTCTTATGCTTTATCTGACTTGAGGTTATTAATACTGTAATTCTTACATGGGCTGGCCGTTTGACCGCTCGCCTGGGGTCATCAGTGGTATGTAGGTCAAGATGACATCACTGAGACTTGCTCATCAATCACATTAGTCTGAACTAGTCCAGTGCACATGAAATATGTCTGGCATCACAAACTACGTCATCTATGTATTATTATTGATCGTTCATTTTCCTGAAAAATCTACTAATATTTATATCAGGAATGAGTAATATTGCCTGTTTTTATTATTATTAATATTATTAATATTTTATTACTTAGATTATAGATATACATCATTTTGATTATTATTATTTTTGTTATTTATCATTATTGTTATTTATATTTTTATTCAAGAGTTCTACTTTAATTCCATATGTGCTGGCATTAGTTTACTATCTTAAGTTCATTTCTAATACTTTATCCTCTCATTTATCATGGCTAATCCAAGGGAGAGAATTTGACAGCATTAACTTGAATGACTTGTAACGTAGATTGCTCTTGCAATTGCTTCCATTACTTGTACCATTATGCATGGACACATTATTTCTTTGTGCTTAATATACCGTACTTATATTGCTGTGAACAAAAATAGGAACGTCAAGGCATTGCTAAATAGGGTCACCTATACCAAAACCGAGACTTGATAAATATTGTTACCTACTCCAAAACCGAGAACACCATTATGTACAATAATTAATAAGTCAGATTAATTTTCTTCTGTCCCGTGCATGTTTATTAAAATCAAACTTATAGAGCTGATGATCCTGCACCACATTGTGTGATTGATTCCTTCCAAATGACCCGCTATCGACTAGGGGTGCAACGATTCACCGGTGCATCACGATACAAAGTTTGACGATTCGCGTATCGTATCGCGAGGCTATGTATC
>JAUTBV010147908.1:0-10856 GCA_032361325.1 Lepetodrilus fucensis | reverse complement strand
AATGTTAAAAAGTAGGTTGCCCGCAGTGCAATTTAACTTGCCCCTGTACGTCGGGCATATGTTAGTCCAGAGCCTTGGGTAACAAATGTATCCAAATTCGTAACAGAGCTACACTTTCAAGAAAGCAAATTTATGAATATTCATGCTGAAATGTCTTTCTAACGTACAAGCCCAGGGTGGCCGCAATGGCGTCACAGTAATCTACATCAAAACCGGGACGTACATCTTTTGACAAGACCAATCAAATCAAATCAAATGTAAAACAAATTTAAATTTAAAAAAGGACTAATAAAAATTGCTAGAATCGTCAAATATTTCAGATAAAATGTCTTACGGCTAGTCTGGGCAGCTTGTCATTGTTTTTCAGAATTCCGTGGAGTTGTGTGATGACTGTGAGCCACCGCTCTTTCTCGCGTTCATCCTCCGCCAATAGTAGCACTACGTGTTCCACGAACGGTGAACTCATCTCGGTAGTCATCACCTGAAATAATGGGCGGGGCAATGAACGATTTGTCGTCTTGTCATGTTGGCTCGTGTGTGAAAAGTACTTATCACATTCTAAAAAATATATATATTGTAAAGTAAGGGGCCTATACTCAAAATGTTCTTATAATCTTCTTAGCCTGAGAATGTCGGTAACAATACAAATCTTTAAGATTGTCATAAGAGAATAGGCCCCCAGGCAATTAGTTTCTAAACTAAGCAATAATAAGAATAGTCTTAAATGGAATAAAAAAGTGCACAAACAAAAATATAGCACAAATTTAGAATACTTTAGTGAATGAGTGAGTGAGTGAATATAGAGTTTAACGTCGCTGCGGGAATCTTTCACCCATCTTTAGTGAATGAATTTGTCTCAAAATTCTTCAGTAATATATAGCTATGTAATCATCAAGAGTATAAGAACAAGTAAATACATTTATTTTCAGCAAAACAAAAGTCGAAAACTTGCTTATGAAGTTCAACATTGCTGTGGGAATCTTTCACCTATTTGCGATGATTCATCCCTTGAATAACATCTACTCGATAGTACCGTCCACATTGCATCGCAGAATCCTGAAGAATTTATTTTTGTATTTAACAGTGGAGGTTAAACGTCATCCATACTCACCCTGAAAATCTGTGGTATATCTTTCTTGTTTGCATGTATAACATCACTGGGATTGACAGAAGATGCAGAGAACCGTTCATCTCTGAAGAGAAAAGAGCTCCCATTGATTAGTGCATTCAGAAACATGTACATGATTATATACCTGTTTGTGTCTACACTGTCCAGTTCAATCGATTAAAAACAAACACATAGCAAAATGTTTAATGCTTAGATTCAGATTTGAGACATGAATAGATCTCAATGTTCTTCTTACTTATTCTAATTTAAAAAAATAGCTGGAAATATTCCATAAATAAAAATAAAATATTCAGTTTAAAATTTAAACTTTCACTTTGAATTATCTCCCCCTGATTGTGTCGGAAAGGCAACTTCCACGATTATTTGAACCCAGGTTCTTTGGCTCTGAAGTCTTAACGTTCGACCACTGTGCTATCACCCAGCCCCCACGTAACTACCCACCTCATGTCCAGTACTTCTTGCACCACTTCGTTGGGGACAGTCTTGTCCGACGGCATGTCGTAAAAGAACAGTTTGAAATCACAGACAACCATGTACTGTCGCTGCCAGCCTTTCTTGATGCCGCCAAGACGAGGGACCTGAATCGGAAACGAACATTAGCATCACCAACATAATAGCCCTGGTTCCTTTCGACAGCAAAGTGCCCTCGGACAGATGTGACGTCACTGTACTTTTATTTTGAAAGATGTTTGAGTGAGATTACATGAGAGTACAGAGCCCTGTGCGATTTGGCTCTCTTCCTAAAACAGAAGGATCTTCAGGAAGAGCTGTCTTCCTAAAGTGCCCGAACAGTCAGAAGACAAGCAAAACATTTGGCGTCCGACAACATTTTGACAGATTATCATGGTGATGCAGTTTGATGATTGCGGCACAGGACCAGTTATTCTAGCCCTATCAAAGTATATAAACACATTCGTTGTCTATCAGCTTAATTTCATTGAACACGACAGGTGATGCCATTTTGTTTCAGAAGACAGAGCCCGTCTTCCATCGTCTTCCACTCGCCAAGTGGAAGATGCGGAAGGTCTTCCAAGAAGAGAAGACGGCAAAACTAACAAGCGGAAGATAACTCTTCCACTTCTAGAAGTGCAAATCGCACAGGGCTCTGGAGCAAAGCACAGAGGCCAGGGGTCAGATGGATGTTAAATTTATTATGGAACCAGGGGATTCCACTTGTCACAGAGAATAATGCAATAAGAGATGGCTGGCTGACATTTAACGTTTGAATATCACATATGTTGGAAGTAGTGTAAACTATGTCTTACCTTGACGAAACCTTCGTAAGCCGTTCCCAGTCCTCGTTCTACGTTCACTCCTACTGGGCGCTTAGCTGAATTGAGAGAAATTAATTAAAACTTTGTACTTGCAATCTGGATTGATAATAATGTATGCATTAATAGTGTGGTAAAAGTCCTTCGCCAATGCACGACTGCTACTTACTCATGAGGTCTGAAGGGACAGGACACTCGTCGGGGGCTTTCTTCATACAGCGAACATGACAGGAGTAGCCACACGCTGAAACAACACAAATCATAAATCCCTAAAATATTTGTACGGCAGGACTAAATCTACTTTCAAGATTATTTTGCCTCGTTCACGACAGAAAATTAAAATCAGTTAATTTTTCGGCAGATCCAAGGTAAAATTGCCCCACCCGAAGACAAGACGCATACCTTCACACGTGATGCCCTGCCTTTGCAGTCCGACGAGCAGGGATGTGCAGTGATTGCACTTGTACGGGGTACTGAAAGACTTGATGATGAACTTGTGAGCTTTTGGCTGAGGTGTGGGCTTGCTGGTGGCTGGACTGCTGTTGTTGGAGTGGTGCTTCTCGTACACTGGCTCGTATGGCTGCTTGAACGGCGCAGCGTCTCGGTTGAGGGAGGACTCCGGGGTGTCGCCTGCCTGCAGGTCGGACCGCGAGTCTGTCCGCGAGTCTGTCCGTGATGCCGTGTCCTCGCTGTCCTCTTCACGATCGCTGTCGTTCGACATTTGCTGCAACGGAAAACTCTCGGGTTATCGCAATGCTTCACATAGATCAATGATGATATCGAAAACAGTATTTCTTTCACGTTACATTTTGGTGAAAAATAGAATTGAATAGAATTATGAGTAATAAACTTGTTTTCAAAGGATATTATTAGTTACCTGCATGAAAGGTTGACTGAAGATTTTGCATCTGTATACATGCATCAATTACAGTGCTATATTATTATTATTATTATTATTAATATTACAATTATTACACTTAGCCTAAGAATATACTTATTAACACATCACACTTATTTCCACATTTAATGCAAGGTACAAATAATTTGGAAATGACAAAATTTATTTCCAAAGACAAATTAGAATTTACAGACAAACACAAAATACTTACATCATTGAAAAGAGTAAACCGGTCAGTCAGATATTGGAATAATGAATTATCTTTGCTCTTGTCCCCTGAAACACAAAAGGTCCTGATTACTACTTGAACAGAATGATATCAGTGGGATTTATTTATAATGTTTAAAAAAATTAATTGGGTTTTAATTCAGCTTTCAAGATTCTTTCACTTATATCAGCTTGGAGGTTTATGGCAGCAGGAAACGTGCAACATCCGTAGCACTAAGTATTGCAGTAAATCTGTGTGCACTGGTTGGTACTGCTACACCAAGGATTGCCACAGTATAGACAGCATAGGGGGCTGCTACTTTCTAGCTGTTCTGTCTGTACTTTCTGTATGTTTCCCAAACGGTGCCTCACTACAAAGTCCATTATCTCCTAACATTAAAGGCATACTACAGGCTCGTACAAATTTCATATTTTATTATTAATATCATTATTCGGGCATGTTCTAACGGTAAGTTCAAAAGGTAAGTTCTAACCCTGGGTTCCAGCTAATAAGCTTTAGAAGGATGTCGGTTGTGTGTACTCACAGTCGTCTGAATTGCCCGGTTCATGGTTTTTTTCCAGCTTTGTGCATTGTTCCTGCAGTACTTCGTTCTCTCGTCTCAGGTCATTTATTACACTGTCCCTCTCATGAAGCTTGCTGCAAAATAGAGAATAAACAAGTTACTTCCAGATATAATCAATAACTCCAGACGTAACCAGTGGTAGGTGGTAAATAAACATTTTTAAATCTATGTGATAGCATTGTTTTTATCTTCAACGATATTTAGTGATGCCATGACTATTTGCATGCAAATAATAATAATTAATAATAATTGTTAATAATAATAATCATAATTAATAATAATAACAATATTGTCTGCAAATGTAAATTAATTGTTATATACCAACTTGTACTGTCTACCTGCAGTATTACTATTTAAATACATTGAAATGTACATGCATTACTGTATACAGGCCAGGCCTAAAGGTGTGGTCACACAATAACATTATTTAGAGAAAATAAAGTAACAAAAACAAAATTTGGAAAGTTTTTATCGCTATTGGGCTCAGTGCCACTGCAGCTTCAGACATGCTCAAAACGCTGCATCTAAATTTCTTTCATAAAATGGCACGTTACTGTAGAAAACCTGCAAGCACCGACAGACAGACCAAGGATTATAACGGCATTGCCACAGTACAGTTGGAAAGGTAACTATACAGAATATCCGAGTGATTATGGAGTTTAATGTCGCTGCAGGAATCTTTCACCCATTTGCAACAACAATAACCGAGTGAGTAACGGACATCTGCGCGTACATACCTCTCGTTGAACGCACACTCCTCCTTGATACGGGTCAGCTGTTCGCTGATGAGCTGTTTGGCCTGGATTTCACTCTGGAGACTGGATTGAAGGTTGAGCAGCTCCATCTTGTCTAGACGTTGCGACCGCCGATTCCGCCATCGCTGTCCTCGAGACTGAAACACATAATAATTATTGGGTAAAGTATTCCTTCTATATGCAAGGGTGAAAGAAATTGCTGGGGGCCTAATTTAAGGAATTCAAACGGATAAAAATGCCTTTCCTGGGAATATAAATGACTTTGACGACCCTTAGAAACCCAGAAAAAACCCACAGACAATCCAGCATATGCCGGAAAACTTACACTGGTACGGACAGACCAAGACTGACAGACCAATATCATTAACTGCATTGCCACTCTACAGTCGGAAAGGTAACCTTCGTGAACATTGATGCCAGGACCCCAGGTCTCATATTCTCGAAACTTCGTAAGTCATAAGAAGTTCGTAACTTCATAAGTAATAAGAATTTGCCTACCTGGGTTTCTGCTAATGCTAATTTTTTAAGATGTTTTCTCACTAAGTTCTTAGCTAAGAAGTTTTGAGAATATGGGCCCTGGGCCTTTGACTCCAAAGTCCAATGCTCTATCCCTGTGCTATCATCCGTCCATTTGTGACAATTAAATTGCATAAAATAAAGCGTAACAGCAATACTTACGGGGTCATCACCAGAGACTCCCATGACCTTGAGGTTCTCCAGCTCCTCTGTCATCTTGGTGGCCAGCGCCTGCAGGTATCCTCGTGCATCCTTCTCGTCACTCACCCTGTCAACCAAACAATACGATAACTGTAGTGTGGTGGTTGGATAACCAATGGACTGAATTAAAATAAATACAAAGCCAGTATGTTAGAAAATCAACAACAAAAATTGTGGGGAAAAGTTCCAATATACTTTCTTTTAATGTTGTATTTTTTTTTATGTTCTTTTATTGTTGTATTTATTATTTTCCAATATAGAAATTATTATTTTAATGGATAAATAAATTAACTATAGGTTGGCATGAAATGCATTGACACCCCTATTTCATAGATTATGTCGGTAAATACTTTGTGAATTGACAACAACAACAACAAAAAATGGTGTCAATGCATTTCATGTCAAACTATAGTGATTTACGTCACAGCGCGATTCTTTCACTCACATGTACCTATTATTAAACATTATTCATAACTTGTATTCCATTTGAAGACAAATTGGCAACATACTACCATAAGAAAATGGGTGTAAATACTCAGTTACAAGTAGTTTTACTGCTTCACACTAGGAAGCCTCAAGTCAAACTGGGAAATAATTCAAGTACCACTGTACATTTCTGACCGCCGTTAGCGAAAAGTGAACATAAACAATACTGACCACTTGATGATCTCAGAGATCTGCGCCTCCCACTGTGCCACCGACTCTCGCTTGTCGTAGATGTCACGGATCTCTTCCTCCAACTGCGCTCGCTCTCTCATGTGGTTCTCGTTGCGATTCTGTTGCTAAAAATACAGAAACATGACCATGAAAATACAGGGACACCACCATCAAGGATCGTAGAAACCAGTAGTATGCACAAACAATCACAGCTTTAAATGCTTTTTTAGCATCAAGCATAATTCCAGGTTGTTTTTTTGTTTTTGTTTTTTAAAGGGACATACACATTATTGATCATAATATATAGGGCACTATTTGCAAGAATCAGCGCTTTCAGGCATTAAAACCCATCGAAATACGCCATTTTACTTGACGAATGTAAACAATCCTTTGTTTTGAAAATGGCGAAGACGTCTCATCGCAGTTTTTTCTGCACGGGTTGCACAGGTTTCTCGCACATGGCGTAAATTGGATTAAGTCGCATGCCAACATTGCAGTGTCCTGATTTTATGAGCTTATTTATTGATAGCAGGTCATTTGGAAGGAATCAATCACAGTATGTGGTGTAGCATCATCAGCTCTAAAAGTTTGATTTTGGTGTACCAGTCATTTTAATTGAGGAGTCACTTACATCACAACATTTCAATTTATGGTAGGAGGAAACCCACAACATCCATAGCACTGAATGTTGTAGTAAACCTGTGAGCACCGACTGGTACTGACAACACCAAGGATGATATCTGCATTGCCACTATACAGACAGTGCATCCTATCAATATTGCATATTGAAAGGTAACTTTCGCAGACAATGATGCCAGGCCCCCGCGGCAAGATTTGAACCTGGAACCTTTGGCTACATATTCCACCCCTTGTAGATAGTGCATGTATATGTAAACTTACTAATATCACTTCTTCCTTCAGTTTCTCTATCTCGCTGGTGAAAGCTTTGCTCCTCTGTTCGTACATGTCGGCCCTCTGTTTGGATTTCATGAGTTGGTCCTTCAAGTCGTCGATGGTCGGCTGTTGAGACAGCTTGGCCTTCAGACCGGAGATTTCTTGTTGCAGTTCGTAACGCTTGGCGTCCATCTCTTTCAAACTGTATTTAATGTCACTCACTTCGGACGAATGCTTGGACATGAGCTGTGCTACCTCCTCCTCGCGTTCTACGTCCTTCCTTTCAAGCTCTGCTTTTAACCTGAAACCAAAACAACAAACTTCAGAAACATGTACTAAAACCAGGCATGGAAACAGAGCATTGTGATTTAAGCGGAAAACAAGACCAGGTTGAAAACCCCAAATGACGGCCAGGGCAAATAAATTGATGCCTGGACAAATAAATCAGCAGATTTCCATCGGTAAGCATAAAATAATAACAGAAAAATAAACAATAAATAATCTGCAAAATTATTGATGCTATTGGTCAACTAACAATTGCATAATTTTATAAATTACTGCTTCTTCTTTCTGCTTGTTATTTCCGGCAACAGGTGAAATACGTCTGGATTGTGACGTTTGTTTGCAACGTCACAGTGGATTTTTGCGCATTTAGATTTTTTACCAGTTTATGTCACCAGATATTGTGTCTACTTACACCCCCTATATCACAGCTAGTCAGTTTAGGGCACGAATAGTGAATTATTGTTTAATGTTACAACGGGAAGGCAGGACGAAACTCATAACATTCATAGCACCGAATGCTGCAGTAAAACTGCTGGTACTGATAGACTAAGGATGATAATTTAATTATTTATTAGTTAAATTTGCGATATAAAGCAAGAAACGGATAAAAATATGACACAGACCTGGTCATCTCCTGCGTGAGTTCAAGGTTGGTGGTGCTGCTAGAGCGGCCCATCTGTCGTCGCTTGATGCTCTCCATCTCCTGCTCTAGGTCCTGCGTGTACTGCTCCGCACGCTCTCTCAGCCGACGCTCCTTGCCTGCTTCTGACCGGGCTTCGTCGTTCTGGTTTTGAGCCTGGAAAAAAAAAAAATTTAATTCATTATTTTTCAGTTGGATTTTTTTACACCATACCGAACCAGGAAATATTCTTAACCCTCTCCCTGCTGAAGACAACTGGAAATGCCCTAATGAGCAGTGTTCTTGTCTAATCCAGCAGGGAGAGGGTTAAAAGTGAAAGAATATTTAAAGCAGCTCTAAATTCCAATTAAATATATATTTTTTTTAAATAATGTAAAACCATCTTTTAACATAAAACTCCATGTCTTTTTCTTCTGTCATATTCTGATTGCAAAAATTATGACATACCTCATTTATCAGTTTCTCCAACCGTCTCTTCTCGATTCGCATGGAGTCTAATTTTGACTTGAAGTCTTCAATTTCTTCTTCTTTGTTCCGCGTCTCCCGTGAAAGTTCCTTGACTTTGGACTGAGCCTTCAGCAACCTAAAAATAAAATCCACAAATATGGGGGTGAATGGGTGAGTCAGTGAGCAGTTGGTTTAAAATGAAAAACAGCATGAGTAAATGTGTTATTATTTTACGTCGCAGCAGGAAAACATGGATGAACAAAGTACATTCACTGCTTTTGAAATATTTTCATTTTACATCTGAAAATATCGACCAGTAGACCTTTGGAAAGTTTAGACAAATTTAGACCTTTGATACTGAATAAAATACTACACAATTTTGACCAAGGATTCAAGCTTTATTTATTTATTTATTTTAAAACATTTTTATTTATTAATATCAGTTCAGGTTTAGATTTATAGGTTTAGATTATAGGTTTGAACTTATTCACTCACGTGTCATTTGTACAGGTATATTGCTCCATTGCAAGCTTCTGTTTAGACAGAGCCTCCTTCAGTTCTCTCCCTTGGGACTTGTACTTGTCTCGCCAATCCTGCAGCTCCTGTGAACAATGAATTATACAGGTCAACTAAATCAGAGACTAGATTCTGCATATTAAGTAAGATCCAAATATTGCTGGACAAACTCTAAAAGGAAATTAACACTGGCCAAACAACAGTGACTGATTCGATAATGGGTAATAGTATGTGATGAGGTAATTTCACTAATATTGACAACCTTAATCACATATGAAATCCGTATTTACAATTTATTTACTCTTTTCTAATGTTACCATTTTAATATTTAACCCGATATTCCCTAAAGAGCAGGTGTCTATACCTAATCCAGCAGGGAGAGGGTTAATTAAGAATTAATGACTTGGTGCTTTACGTGGCAGCTGGAATATTTCACCCATACACAACTGAAGATGAAGAATAAGAATCTTTATATAATGTGGAATATGTGAATAACAACATTAGCTTTGTAGAGCTACTATTCAGACAATGGCAATTGTTAGTTTATTTCGAACAAAAAAACTTTCTACAGCTACAAACCTTCTCAAAAGCCGCCTTTTCTTCATTCATAAGCTTCAGTTTCCTATCTAGCTCTTGCCGAGAATCAAACATCTTCTTCAAATCTTGTTCCAGTAGACTGACCTCGGATTGCGATTCTGAAGGTAAATGATAAAATGTCAATTGTATTTTATTTTTGGAATACAATTCATTCGTAAAAAAAATGGAATCTCAGTGAGTGAGAATACACGACACATTAACAGAGTGAGTGATTATGGAGTTTAACATCGCTGCAGGAATCTTTCACCCATTTGCAACGGACTAACAGAACATCAGGCGATCTCCAACACATGGGGATTGTGCACTTACGAGAGCTTCAATAAACCATACCCAGGTAATTCAATGAGGTTCAATACGACTGCAAACATCTAAAAGTCTACAAAGTAATTCCATACCTGCTACAACTCTGTGTAGAACTGCTACTTCCTCCTTCAAATTTCGAACTTCGTCTTCAGAACCTGAAGCCGCTGCTATTCCGCTGACATCTTGAGACGTCCGCAGCTCGCTTATAGTAGCAGTCGTTTCTAAAATCAGAACAAATTCATATACTGCCCATATTAACTGACATAAACAGGGCTCCATCATACCAATCTTAGGGCGTGATCGATTTGACGGTCCATCTTTCAGAAGACGTCTTCTTGCTGATCGTTTTGCGACGCGTAGGTGAACATTTCTCTTCCTAGAATCACTTCTACCAAAACGAGAAGACGCCCTTAGTGTGTGTTCAAGAGCTGGTAACAATCTCTCTGCATTGACGACAGTTTAGTTAGCCCAAAGACTTGCTTGCCAATGTTTATGAGTTTTCTCAAGTGAGTGAATGATTATGGAGGGTAAAAGTCGCTGTGGAAATCTTTCACCCATTTGTGATGAAGTTTTCTCAACCAATCATAGATTTCTGAGCACCGTTCCACTGACTCACCGTGTAATTTTATCATTAGCGCTTTGTTTTCCTTCTCCAAGTTCCTAATGTTCCTAGCAAGTGACTCTAGTTCACATTCATCTACATGATCTCGAGTTCCGTTGGGGTCATACAAACACGCCATATCGGATAATTTACTGAAACAACAACAGAACAAATTAGTGTATGTCAAAGAAATATTTTGAACATTGAATTTTGAAACTACATGTGAGACTTTAAATAATAATAGAAGATAAATTAAATAAAAATATATAAACACATAAAATATATATATTTATCACATAACATAGAGTTTGAGAGTGCAATAACACCCATTCAATAAATATAAAATATTGCACTA
>JAUTBV010147897.1:0-10856 GCA_032361325.1 Lepetodrilus fucensis | reverse complement strand
ATGTCTATTGCTTCCTCCAGGTTGGCCACAAAAGAGACAGTCGGCATCGTAGTGAAACTGATCTTCACTTGACCGAAGAACACGCCTTTTTCTATCAGAATTATCACCATACTGTTCCTGTTGCCGCCGAAGTTCTTTACATATTTGTTGTGGATTGCAGTATTTTCGTCGACATTCTTGATGTACCTTTTGCCCAGGTATACATGAGGTATTACTGTCATTCCGTGCAACACTTGCTTGATTTATGCTTGCACTCCCCTTCTCCCCAAGACTTGTCCCTGGTGAAGTATTTTCATCAAATGTCTCTTTACAAATCACACAAAGTTCAGACATATCCATTAGTTGGACGCTGCAGACTTGTTTTACCATTACCATTAGTATGTGTTTGTTGGTATCCTGGAAAGTTAAATTAATTGGAGATAGTTCCTATATTTTAAATGTTGATGAATTAATGTGGTTTAACATTACAGTATTACCGCATATTACTAGTAAATAATGTATCCCTTTTGGGCTTCCATACATTTGTTTTTTGAGTAATTCTCCCGATGCATTTGTAAATTTATTTCGTACAAGATATGACATATAAGCTCATTTAAATTAATAAGATTCAATGCGTATGTGTGTTATATAAACAATTAATGCGCATTGCCAGCGTTTGATTAGTCTAGAAACGTGTAAAACGTGTAAAATCGGACCAGATCACCGCCATATATGTAAACAAGGTCAACGTTAACGTTGGTTCGGTCTTTTATGTCAGAATATGTAATTTTCTCTGTACTTTTATATTATAATTGGTTTGTGTAACTGTTGTATGTGTATATACTTGCCAAAATATGTTCCAAATTATAATTATAACGACCTTGTGTCGATTTCTAAATCACCGATTTAGAAAATCCATCTGTGTTAGACATCGTGGTTTATCTCCCTTTGTTTATATGGAGCGCCATTCATTTGATCGTGCCATTTCGCAAATGTTGCAAACTTTGAGGTTAAATTAAACATATAACGCAACCACTGATTTACTAAGACTTTTAGTATGATGTTCCAGTGGTATCATAGACACCTTTAACGTAGAGAAACCTTCTGTTGCAATTAGTTCGAGGTTAAATATTATAATGCCTGGACTAGTACCTTGAATGGCAGCTCGGGTTGTATACTCCCCAGGGAGTTGAAAAGGAATTTGCGTGCACATATCCATTGACCGGGGTAATAAGCGCATTTTAGCAGTTATTCTGAATATTTGCGCTATATAACAGTAGCTATATAAATGTATACTACTACTACTAATATATATTACAACAGTTAGCATACCAGTTGTTTCCAATTAAATTACCAAACTGTAAATTTGACTTTGACTTTATGCCTGAGGTGGTGGGCTGGGTGGAAGAGAGGGAAATCACAGACAAGTCTGAGCAGGGGCATGGTTCCTACTTCTCCATGTTTTATACAAGTCACTTTGTATAATTAAATGGTTCCCTCGGAAAACCGTATTTTCCCTATATGCTTCATATGTATTCGTAGTATACCATAGTAGTTATAACATAGTATAGTATAGGTATTGTAGGAAGAAATGGCCAATGGTCCAAATATTAATGAATATAATTTATTATATAAGGATGGCCGAGTTGCTGTGATAATTCAACTAATACTATGCATGTACGATCATACATTTACATATGCATTGTTCTATGCATTATAGATATGTTCAATGCTAGTGTATTGCTAGTGTATTGCCATGTTTTGTTTTGTTTGTATTGGGGTTTAAAGTCGCTTTCTAGAATCTTTCACTAATATCACAACTTGTCAGTTTAGGGCAGGAGGAAACCTGCAACATCCGTAGCGCTGAATGTTACAGTAAACCTGACAAGACCAAGGATGATAACTGCATTGCCACTCTACAGTCGGTGCATCCTATCAATATCGCGCCAGAAAGGTAACTTTCGCGAACATTCCCAGGGTGGGATTTGAACCTGGAACCTTTGGCTCCGAAGTCCAACACTCTACCACTGCACTACATTCCGCCCTTGACCACTAGTGACATTGGGTCTATATCGAGAAGAACCTCCTTATATTTTATTATGTTCTTTAATATTGCTCTAGTCTTAACCTCAATTCAACCAACCACCTATTATCAATGTCCATGTACAAATGTGTTTTGGGGTCTTGTCATGGCTAATACCAATCGGATAATATTTTTTCATTTACTGTTACTTTTCAGATTATTGAATGCCAAGTTGTGTATTATATATTTTACGTGTCATATACCTGCCCAATAAATTACCTTTCATGGTTGGCTTCCCAACAGTAAAATATTTTATTATTATTTTCAGGCAAAAGAAATCTTGTCAAAAGAATCCAACGTCCAAGAAGTAAAATGTCCGGTTACAGTTTGTGGAGATGTGCATGGACAATTTCATGACTTGATGGAATTGTTTAGAATAGGCGGGAATTCTCCAGACACAAATTACCTGTTCATGGGTGATTATGTGGACAGGGGTTACTACTCTGTAGAAACAGTCTCGCTTCTAGTTGGTTTAAAGGTATGTTTTACTTCAAGAACTTTTATTCATGTTGCTCGTCTAATCTATGATATCACACATTGTATGATCATATTATTACTTAATAATTATGTATGTATGTAATTTTATACTGTGTATGTTGCGCCCCGATTCTTTACGCGTTGCAGTGATATATTGAGACAGTGCAACAAAATATTTTATTAGATTCCTCTTTATACACCAAAATAATTCAGTTGAGATGCTGTGCATAATATCAGTATTTGATTGATTGGATGTGACATTCACAGGTGTGGGCAAAATGACTTGGGGCTGCTACCCATGATTATACTGTTTTATCATTTATGATAATGAATCCATAATGCTAATTTGAAATGATCTGCTGTCATGATCATAAGCATTCAAATTTGCTGTATCTATCCTCTGTTTTATCACTTTGCAGGTTAGGTTTAAAGATAGAATAACAATTCTACGAGGAAACCATGAAAGTAGGCAAATCACCCAGGTTTACGGATTTTATGACGAGTGTTTGCGCAAGTATGGGAATGCAAATGTATGGAAATATTTCACCGACCTGTTCGACTATCTCCCTCTCACCGCACTTGTTGATAGCCAGGTGAGTACTGTCCAATGATAGTCTAAATGTTTTCTACAATTCAGTTTGTCTGATACGATTGTTAAACTTTACAACCACCACCCCACATTTTAGTTCGACCGTAGCAAGTTTAACATGTTTGCTCTAAAAGGTATATCTTTTTCTTCAAATTTATTAGTTTTGTGCAAACCACTATTGAAATATGACAATTTTGCTTTTGATGTAAGAACTATTCTGTTTGATTTAGAAGACTTATGAGATATATATGCATTAGATAAACTATTATTTATCTTTGTGATTGTTTATCTTATGAGAAACCATGTCCTTTCATATCTGCTATATTTGTTCACAGATCTTCTGTTTACATGGTGGCTTGTCACCCTCAATAGACACTCTAGATCATATTCGAGCATTGGACAGAATACAAGAAGTACCACACGAGGTTTGTTGGCATTTGTATCGTAAACATTTATCAGTTACCTTACAGGTATTTCTACTGACTTTATTAAGTACAGCTGGTTACCATTATAGTTTTTACACTTTAGTACGCTTCATTACGTCACATGCAGGTACATTACATATTTTGAAAAGGCCAGAATGTGATTTTTGATACTGTAATTTTCATTGTAATTTTCAATTCCCCATTTGATGGAAATGTTAATTTACACATTTGTCCAGCACATAGTATTTTTGGTAAATTAAAACATATGACAGTGACAAGAACATGTCTGTAAAGTCGCCTATGGGTGAAATATTCCCACCGCTACGTATAACATTAATTCAATGAATTGTCTGTAAAACCTACTCCCATCTTGTGATACTTTACATTGTCCTGGGCAATACTGTGCATGTTTGAAGACATAAGTTGCTGAGGTGCTTGTCATGTTTACAGGGACCGATGTGTGACCTACTGTGGTCTGATCCAGACGACCGAGGAGGCTGGGGCATCTCGCCTCGAGGTGCAGGCTACACGTTTGGTCAGGACATATCAGAGACTTTCAATCACAGCAATGGCCTCACCCTGGTATCTAGAGCTCACCAACTGGTCATGGAGGTATGTGCAGCACTCGTCCTGCTGTCAATGTCTTACACTCATCCAAGTGTCAACCAAAACACGTTTACGAGTAAAAATCTCGTGTTTTCTAGCTTTTTATTTTCTGATGAACAAAACTTGCAGTTAAGGCTCTGGGCTTATAACCCAGAATAGCCCCACTTAACTCATCTACTCCAAAAGGGGTAGTGGGCCTATGACCCACGATATCGGTATGGTTGATGATCAAACTCACTCTTTAAGAATTAATATCTGGTTGAACAGAACACTGGTCAATGCATGTATCATTTAAGGTAAACATTTCTTTGACCTACTAATACATTTGTATGCAGATTCACTAGTTGTGATGTTATCCACTGTTGCACCACTGTTTTCTTTTCCCCAGGGATACAACTGGTGCCATGATAGGAATGTAGTGACCATCTTCAGTGCGCCCAACTATTGCTACCGATGTGGAAATCAAGCAGCCATCATGGAACTCGACGACTCCCTCAAGTATTCTTTGTAAGTTGTAGTAGAGATTATCTACCTGAGGAGGTGAAACTATGAGAGAGAGCAATAGTAGTTTACTGAACTTTAGATACACTATCGTAAATTACACATATGAATGGCTGTGAAGTTCATTGTCACAATTGGGTGAAAGATACCTGCAGCAACGTTAAACTCCAAATGCACTCACTCACTGTGAAGTTCCTCACTCGAAATAGTTGTTGCCCACTTGTTGCCCGGTAGGCGAATTTTTGTATCTAGAGCTGTTCATTTATATTATCCAGCGTTTGCTAGTATTCTTTTGGATCCAATTGAGATTGTCTATTGCTTGTATCCACACTGACAAGACCATCGTTTTTTCATGTTGCAGCTTGCAGTTTGACCCCGCACCGAGACGAGGTGAACCCCACGTGACCCGACGAACACCAGACTATTTCCTGTAGAGTGCATCCTGGAAGAGTTTGGTCAGACACTTTACATTAGCAGTGTTATCTGCCCAATTCTTCATACTAATACTTGCTAGAGTCACCAAGTTTGTTACGTGGAATCGAACAAATGCATCTCAACTTGAGCAATATGTAATACTTGAACGAACTAAACATTCTTTAGGGTCGATATATTGCTTTTCTCTAGAGGACGTTTTTAACTAAATTGATCACGTTGTGAGTTAACACGTATGGGGCCTTTATGACATAATTTACAAATTCAGAATAAGGATTAAGTTGTCCAGAATAGGGAGTATTAAAATTTGATGATAGTTGTAACATCTTGAATCAATCGAGTGCCAGGTGCAATGCATGAAATTTACCGTTATCCGTCATTATGAAGAAAACATTAATTCATGTATTCATTTCTTCTCAATTTTGTTACAATTTTAAGATGTTTGTTAACCATTTTGTTGCGCCGGCCTATTTTAATCGTCTTATTTCCATTGACCATCTTTGTTGTGTAGTTATTAGTTCGGTGTGACAATCAGTTGTGACTATGCTTGTAACAGATAGGTGGTTAACCTAGAAACATCCAACATTCATTTATCTCCCCCTCTCATTACCACTGTACCAGTGTTTATTAGCCCTTTAATTGCTTGGTCTCACGTTAGCCATTTTGTATTCCTTGCCGAATGGTATCTCTCCATACAGTGCCATTCTCATTCAGACTTCAGTGGTTATATCAATATGCATGAACCTGCAGGCAATCAAGGGAAAGTGCATCACTGACTAAGTGTTTGAAGGGTTAAGCCTTGTCACCCCTACGCGCATCATGTGACCTCTACCGACATAGACTGACTATTGTAAATCTGTTAATTTGTTCAAGTATTTATGCGTGGTGTACGTGTACATAGACTGTAAATTGAATCCCACGTGACAATATGATGTATTTAGCTGCAACAGCAGCCTGTAGGTTTTCTCCATGATAGAGTGCTCCCAAATCAGCCCTCGCACGCGATTACGCCTAGCTGTCCAGAAAATGTTTCGTTGCCAACATCTCATGCTATATCTATGTATGTAAAATAAACAAATGTCAGATCAGTTTGCTTTTCTAGTTGTTTTGTCTTTCTACTGGGACAAAGATGGCTAAATGATGATGTTGATGTGCTCATGAAATGGTCTTTCAGTGATCTGTAGCAATCTACTTAAGGTAAAGACACAAGAAAGGACACAAGAATTGTGCATAGTGATAATCCACATGAACTGCATCCTCTCACCCCAAGGGTACGGTACTTAATTACGCTCAGGACTCGCTGTATTGACCAACAATGGAGTGAATTCTTGAACGTAATTAGTACCCCTGGGGTGCGAGGATGCATGAACCGAAGGTATATGTTAAAAACAAGTATATTGTTACCCATCCTAAGTTACCAACTGCAGAGCACGTAACATGATTCAAAATTCAAGTATAATACATGTAGGAGAATGTCCAAGTAACTCCATTCCTTAAAAATAATGGAGACGAGGCCCTGCACGGGCTGAGGCTTTATTATTTTTTAGGAATGAAGAGTTATGAGGACCTTCCCCTACTTACAGCGAATTAAAGTATATTTAGCAAAATTGCATCAATAATTATAGACCGGCAGCCCAGACACTCAAATTCAACAAACGAGGTACCAATATCTAAGTATATGGGCATTCAGGTAGTGACCTTGTATGTTCAGAAATGGATTTCTGCTGCTGACCAGCCTCTGCATATATGATCGAACGGTCCATATTTTGATGAATATTTCACATTTTAATGAAACGTGCATTTTCATGACATGATTGGCAAGTATCTAATGATATTTATTACCCCAGCGTGATGTTTCAAAGTGTGACGTATCGAAACGATATCTGCCTAGTAGGATGTATCAGTTTCTAGCGTTCCTATTGGTTGAAATACCACAGCCAGCATGGCCAGGACTACTGTTGGTAGTACTAGACACGATCAATAGTTAAATATATCGAACAACAACAGACTTGTATTATGTGATCAGTGAATATAACCGAAATTATATATGTTAAATAAAATAAATGGTAACATTATATCAAGTTAATTTATCTGATATCTTTGGAAACCCAAAAATGAATAGGCCTACCGATGGTGTCTGCTTAATTATGGCTACACATAAAAACATGTCAATGACCTTCCCAACAAATAGAAAGTTTCTTCTCGGACATAAATAAGTAATATATTTACCTTGTCAATGTCAAAATGGAACACCTGTTGCACGTGGAAAGCGTACAATAATCCAGTTTTTAGCACTTTCTTGACATTTAAGTGGACTGTTTTGATCGAATTTGTTTGAAAACAATTCACGATACTCGTCCAATAACCACATATTCACTGATGATTTCTGCATACGTCTTATTTGTTAATCCAATGCATTTAATATAATTCCGTCTTGATCGTTAGTTCCTGTCAACCAAACTGTAAGCGCGATCAGCTGATTGATTTTGAGGTAACTTGTATTAGTCTGCATATATATTCGTGGCCATCAGTAAGACCATTTTCGATTTAATCTACATTAATAAAATGCATCCGGGTAATAAATAGGGGTGTAACGATAAGTCGACCTATTGCGATAATGTGTGTCCCGATAGCAATCTTAACAATCGATAGCTATTGGCGATAGTATGATTGACTATCGATAGTTCTGAACTCCAACTTGTCCTGGACTCCTGCCCCGGTTCCAACTAATGATGTCAATTGCTGCCTAGAGGGGTATTAAAGTCTGGAAATAGTGTAAACCAGTGGGATATGCTTGAAATGTAGCTAATTACCCAATAAAATATGTTTGACCATGAAATATGTAAACAAACGCGTAATATTGTATGCATTTAACATTCATTTTGCATACTCGAAGTACTATTGTGATACTATCGCGATATCTTTGTCAAATTGTGATAGTAATTCTAACTATCGTGATAGTGAAATTACCTGTGATAGTCACCCCTAGTAATAAATAGGATATTACACAATGTTCTATTTCATATAAATTTTATGTCCCTCGTGAGATAATTATATTTTCACTCGCTGAAGCTTGTGCATAAAATTATTACACTCAGGACATAAAGTTGATAAGAAATAGAACATTGTGTAATATCCTAGGTATCGCATGAAATGACCCCTACATTTTGCATTGTCTCTAAGATTATTCAACAATGAAGCATAAATAATTACATAAAACTTTATTACAATATGTACACTTTGTAATATTTGTAATATCAAGGATAAAATAAATTGTATCCTAAATGTTGTACTATTGACTAGAGACTGCAGGTTTGGTCCAACATCTAGTGCATGTATTTGGAATTGGTATATCCACAGAACACTAGTCTGTCGAAATTCTATGTCGCCTATTTGTAATTCTGAATATCTTCACAGGACTCGATGGTAGTGAATGTTAGACCTTGGCCACAGACGCACATCCTTCTGAAAATCTAGATTTGTAACTGCAAATATTCTTGCATGATACAGGCTAAAATGAATGGAACCCTGCTCTATTTTTCTATTCCTTATTTTATAATGTTCAATGTTATTAAAACTATGTACACTGTTGATTCTTGATATCTGATTATTCCATGTGATGTCCTTGCAAGTGGATAGCCTTATTGAGCATAATCATAAGGCGGGGGTTTCTGAAACACAACAGAAATAATATCAGTATTGAATGTCTGCGTTATTGACAAATTATTAAAATTAAGATGTAATTTTATTATTTAATCTGAACCATTTCTCACTGTAAGGGAACCGTAAACATGTTTAATGCCAGTTACTTTCTGTCTTGTATGGGTAAGTAGGTTTCACTGCATGTAAACTGGAAAAAGAGAACAACTTCTCAACACTATATTTTCTGGTATCAAAAGTTGAAGAAATATGCAATAGACATGATAGAGTAGAATTTACATATCGCTCCACAATGTTCCCTCGTTTCTGACTTTTCCTGGGTCATGTTCCACAACTACTATAGCACTACAACAGTCTTAACTCTTTCACATTAACATTTACGACTCTTTGAGGCCAAGCCATTGTCAGCCATAGTTGACGACATCCACACACCCCAGCAGTATATAATTTCATTCAGTACTCACTTCATGTGGTACCCCTGACATACAGCTAGGGAGAAACTTCCGAAAACAGTTTCGGAGCTACATTAATACATATGTATTAAAGAACACTGATAAAATCTATTTCATTTGATAGATGTTTACATCAAATTCATCTGAGAAAATGATTTCATTGGTTGATTGTTTGCACAAGTTTCCCTCAAGATATGCAGCAGAGGTACCACATGAAGCGAGTCCTGAATGGAATTAAGTACCGCTGGGGTGTAAGGATGAGTTGACGACTCCCAATAGTAAGTTGACTGACCTGCTGGCCGTGGTATGGTGGTGGTGGTGCTGAAGATGCTGGTGTCGTCCCTGGATACGGTGGTGCTGTCCCTGGATACGGTGGTGCCACCCCGGTGTAACCGGTGGTGGCTGATGATGCTACCACAACTGTGCCGTAGGAGGGTGGATAACCCTGTTGAACCACGCTACCTTGTTCCTGGTAGTAGCCCCGGCGTCGACGGTAGCAGCAGACGGAACAGCATGCAATCAATGAGAAGATTACAACCCATATGATCCAGAACCCTGAAATACCATAGCCATAATATGACATCTGTATCATAAAGTATGGTAGTGTCATTAGTGCCAGTCAGAAAGTGCAGATCTCTTATGTTAAAACAAATACCATAGCCATAAATATGACATCTGTATCATAAAGTATGGTTGTGATGGTAGTGTCATTAGCGCCAGTCAGAAAGTGCAGATCTCTTATGTTAAAACAAATACCATTTTCAGATCTTCCACAGGAAAATATTTATGAAGTGCAATGATTCTCAAATGACTAAGAATGATATTGCATGAAAAGGAAATGTGTGTTTGAACAGGGAATATTTAGAAAAGGGAATACTGTCGGTTTTAGTTTGGTGAAATTTATGGTAATTTTTTTTAATATTTTTTATTAATTAGAAAGTATTAAATGCAGAATAATTTTTTTTTTTAAATATATATACATGTACTGTATATATATAAAAAAAATATGTAAAGTACTTGCAAGTATGATCTTGTCTCTTTAAAGTTCCCCAAGTTAATACCTGCTATTATATATAATTTATACTACATTGATTGATACAAACACTTGGCACAAGGACATACTTAGTTATTACTTACACCAAAAGTTGTAGACGTAGGTATAACAGCACTGGTCAGTATCAAAGGTACAACAGTGGGCTGTGTATCCTGCAATAAAAGAAATCTGAAGATTAGTTCATGGGTACAAATTAAATATGTTTTGTTCTTCAAATATATAAATGAAAGAATTGATTGCAGCTTTAACACCATTTGGAATTTTTTTAAATAGTACATTAATAAATGTTGTACATACAAATACCTCAATGAACAACAAATATGATCAACTTTTAATAGAAATAGATCTGCACACTGTTATTTATTGTATATCAAATCTTCAGAGACTGCAAATTAATTTATACTCACCATAACATGGATTGAAACCACACTGCACATAACCCTGAAAAGCATACAAACAATATCAAAATACATGTATGTAATATTAATGTATTAATACAAGGAGGAACATGAGAAATATGAAGAATTCTAACATGACTTGCGTGAATACCCTACAGCGATTGGTCAAAAAGTGCCACGCCCACGAAATCAGAGGGTGT
>JAUTBV010147886.1:0-10857 GCA_032361325.1 Lepetodrilus fucensis | reverse complement strand
TTGGCATGGCTTTCCATGCTTATTTCATTTTCTTGCATATCTAATTTGTAATCTTAATGTTAAGTAATACTATAGTCATCACCTATGGGTGAAAGATTCCCGCCTGTGACGTAAAACAATAATTCACTCACTCACTCACGTGTCTCCCATTTCAGACAAAATCCAAATACCATCAAAAGAAACATTTTCAAGAGCACGTATCAGTGAGAGGTTTTTAAAAAAATAAAATTAAAAACATATTTTTTATTTTTTATTTATTAATTTATTATTTATTTATTTTTATTTATTTTTAATTGGGGGTTTACAGCTGCTTTCAAGATTCTTCCACAGGCTTGTCAGTTTAGTGCAGCAGGAAAACCACAACAGCCATAGCAATGTTGGAGTGAAGCTGTGAAAACTACATTGCTATCTCTAACAAGTCAGAAAGGTAACTTTTCCAAGGGTTTTGCTTACCTTGATATGTAATTTGTCATTGGAATCCTCAGGGTTTTCACTAAGCAGAATGTTTTCTAGTTTTATGTCCCTATGCACAATGTCTGAAACAGATGAATAAAAATAATTGTGGTTTTCTAAATGGAAATAATCATGGCATAGTGATTACAAATATTATGCATTACCTCTTCATCAAATACAAATAAATAGCTCTCAGAACAGTAGGAATGAAATTGGGAGTGGCGAGGTTGAATATCATTAAACAAAAGAATGAAGGAAAACTGGTAATCTTAGTTTGATTGAATGAGTGTTTTTCTTCAAAGTGCAAATATTTCACTCTTACATGACCATCATCTCATTATTCTAATCAAAGACAAATAAAATAGTATTACTGAAGAGTTCAATGTATTTTTTTTATTTCTTATTATTTTTTACTCTTTTTTTTTTGCTGTGTGTGTGGTTGTGTATGTATGGGAAAAGGTGGGGCAACATTATTACCAATTTTATGGAGGTAAGAAATTGCACTTGCGAGCCTCTTGATAATGGTTTTAGCATCGTCTTCAGAGTACCGTTTCTTCTCTTTCAGGGCATCAGCCAACTCTCCTTCCTGACACAGCTCCATCACCAGGTACATCGTCTACAACAGCAAAACAGCAGTCCAGTTACATTGTATAGTCAGTGATTTCCTGTTTTATGTCAGAGCAAGAATCTGTCATCAATACACAATGAAATCCACATTGAAAAATAAATAGAAATCAGTCAGCACAAAAATTAAGTAATTTTATCTGATTGTAAAAAAATAATTATTATTATTTATTTAATAATTATTTAATATACTGTATATCGGATGATATATTTTCAGTATTATGATTGTAAATAAAATCTATAGTTTTACTTTGAAAAAATATGATATTTACATCGGACATCCTTTCATGAAACTCATACTGACAAGAAACTATAGCAGTATCGTATCTATATTACTGATCATTACGAGAGAGCTGGGTCTCTTAACCTTCTCCATGCTAGAGGCAACCAGAGATGCCCTAATGACCAGTGCCTGTGCCTAATCCAGCAGGGAAAGGGTTAATGGCTACAAGATCATCATGAAAGGTGGTCCTGATCAGGAGAAGTGTCACTGTTTATACCTTGGCCGTCTCCAAGACTTCGTTGAGTTGGATGATGTTTGGATGTTTGACTAGTTTCAAAATGGCGACCTCTCTCTCTATCAACTTGACAGCTGAACTGCCGGCCTAAAACAGCAGAACATGATAATAAAAAATAATGTTCACTACGGTCATATTAATTAATCCTATTGGCCGACATTCAATAATATTACATGGTTATAATTCATCATTATCTACGTCAGTCAACTGACTAATACTATTTTAGGACTATTTTCAGCACCCTTTATTCCACGACATGAATCTTGACTGATTTTGTTCTACTAAAAGGTAACCCTCTTCAAGCTACAGACATCCAGAGATGCCCAATAAAGTAGGCTATGCTTGTTGTTAAAATCCAGCCGGGATAAGTTCGAAGACCATCTACTTTAGTCGAGGGTTATTTCCAATGGCAATTATTTCCAAATTCTACACATGGCTGCATCTGATTTCCATATATTCAATAAATCAATGCGCTTGCATTTCAAGCCACACACATGGGAATTAGATCCAGTACAATTCACAGGCATACCAGGCAAATAGCCCCAGGTGTAAACCCAGGATAGAATGATGCGTGTTTAGATACTTAATGAGTGTAGCATAAAAATAAATCTAAAATACAACAACACACATGTATACCACTACCACTACCACATATGCACACAACGTCACAAGCTGTCAAACACATGCACGCACGCACACACATACATACACATACACACACCTACCCACCAACACGCATGCACACACACACACACACACACACACACACATGCATGCACATGCATGCACGCATGCACACCCGCCCACATGTACCTTCTCCTTGTTGATACTCTTGATGGCCCATAACTTGCCGCTTTCCCTGTGGACAGCCGAGTACACCTTCCCGAACGTGCCCTGCCCAATCTTCTCCCCCACCTCGTACCGCTCGCTCACGCATGTCTCATCCTGCGTGTACCGCGTGTGTGGAATGGTGGAGGTCATGGCACCACCCTCATCACTTCAAGCACGTAAACATCTGTGGAAAATAAGAGCAAAAGCGTCAACAGAACTCTTAATTTCATTTTGGGTTACTGGGTTAGATGACACACCCAATCATCTGTGTCAGTGACAGCATGGGTGAGCTAGTTCTTGTTTTACGTCGCAGCAGGAATCTTTCACCCATATCCGACGATGTGTCAGTATAGATGCATTAACATAATTCAGAGACGATACTGGAAAACCATGAACTAGATTCAAACTCAGACACATTGGTTTTATAGTCAGAGGGATGGTGACAATGTTGCATCAAATTTACACAGAATTGCATCTTTCAAGGATATGTGTTCATTAATTTACTTCCACATTCTTGATTCATGTCCAGATATCTCTCGCTCGAAGACATAAGCCTCAGTCACACATTCAGGATTTTTACCGCTGTATTTGATAGGACCATTCCTGATTAAAATTTGTCAAAAGTCGGGTCAAGATCACGTGATTCGGGGCGGGAATCATTAAAAATTGTTTTTTTTAAATGTAATCAGACAACACTCAGATATTGTTCAGGAAGCGTCCCAATTCAGTCATTTCCAGCCCGATTCTCAAGTTCTCAATCATATTCTGATCCGATGTATATCTTTCGCATGGTTAAAAAACTACCAAATCTGTCCCGACAGCGTCCCAATTCACCCGAACGCAATCCGACTGAGAACAGACAGTGAACTGACGCAGATGGCAAGATCTGGACGCAATCTGGACTCAATCGGCAAGAAACGGCAATGAAAATGTTCTCCAGATCATGCCCGTTCATCGAGACAGTGTCCCCGATCCACAGGACACCATTAAGACAACACAGGGAATTGTTACGATTTTGATCCGATACAGCAGAATTTGTCACGACATAGTCACAATTGTAATCCGACTAGGTAAAATCGGCTGAGTTTCCCGAATGTTACAGGACGCACCTAATTGTCAGGAGTGCTTGGCCGACCTCGCCCGACCGTTCCCGATCAGTACGACTCTGTTGCAAACGTATACGACTGCGTTCAGACAATGATAAGGACATTCTAGATCATTGAGGATATTAATCCGACTTTTTCACTTTTCGTGTTATAGCGCTGTCGGATCTCAAATGGGAGCCATAATTGGCACTGTGTGAACGCCGCTATTACTGCAGAATTATGCCATACTCCCCATAACAAGACAACATACATCTTGTAATCGGTCGTTAGTCTCTCAATTACCGCCAATGTAATTTGATTAAACGACGAGTAATGCGACATGACGTCAGTAGTAACATGTGGAACTGGCACGCCAGACCGTGCTGAGAGACACACTACTGGGGATAAATCATGCAGGATAATGCAACACAGAAAGCAGTCGTTTGTCTGCTCTGATTAGACTCGGGTCAACGTTATATAGATTTTTCCAGTTTTACTGCCGATTCGGCATTAAACTTTCACTAACTCCCACAGGTGGCATACACAGCAGATTTACACCAAATGCTGGCGGATTCCATCATGAAAACCCAATGACGAAAGCCTTTTTTTCATGTATTTTTTTTTAACTTTCAACTAACTCTTCTTATGTCGTCGCAAATGGGTGAAAGATTCCCGCGGCGACGTTAACCTCAATATTCATTCATAAATTCTCTGAGAAATGTTGATGGAAATTGCAATGTACATTTTAAACCTAATCACAAGATAAAATCATACATATTAGCTATCCGTGAATAATATACACATTAATAATGACAGTATCATTATCTGCCCTTCAATGAACGTCATAGAAGTGATTAACTTCATAACACCATAAAGTCGAGGTCATTATCTTTCATAACAATGGTTGATTGTGCTTCCGTTGTCATACGATTGTTCTTCTGGCGTCATGCCACGTCACAATTATAGTTACTGCATAGTTACGTTCTCTGAATTATTTCTCATAAAAATTTTGATTTCTCGTTATCCAAACTTGTTGTCTGCTGCATCATGGAATTTGGTCTTGTGACCCATTAACTTCATGGCACAATGAATGCTAATGACTCAACAATCATTTCTTAATTGATAATGTGGTTGAATGTAATGAGATCTCCAGAATTAACTCTCTCCATGCTGAAGGCAACTGGAGATGCCCTAAAGAACTGTTCCTGTGCCTATTCCAGATGGAAGAAGTTAAAAGCCCAATACTATATGTTGCCATGAATTCCAAACACATCTTTGGGAGGCAATTATGATGAGATTTTATTTTATTTTTATTTTATTTTTATCAGCATGTTGATTTTTTCACATAACATGGCTTGTAACGTTAGAGCAAGAATAAACCTGCAACATCTGTAGCACTGAATGTTGCAGTAAAGCTTTGAGCATCTGCTGTCACTGACATACCAAGGACGATAACTGCATTGCCACGGTACAGGCAGTCCATATCATGATTGCTAAATAATGATGCCAAAGAAATTAAAAGACTGGAAAACTCTTAATAATCATCATATAAAGATCTCTGATAATCTTAATAATCTCCTCTTTTTTTTTAAACAATATTTATTGGAAAAACTTCCGGGATCCACAATAATCATTATTAGTGAAAAATAATAATACTAAAGTAAACTATTAGCCCAAGTATTCCTTAACCCTCTCCCAGTTGTCTCCAGCAGGGTTAAATATGCTAAATCTAGGCATGTGCTTTCTATTACATAATGGACTGAGTATTCGTGTGAGCATGTTGAACCAGCAAATTCCCACCACTGTAGGCTAGGTCAACATCACTATCAATACAAACACACATAACAGTAAACAATGATGAATATATTCACAGCACGCAGATACAAACGCTACAGATTACACTTCAAAAGAGAGTCAAAGGTATGTTGTAAAAACTGTTGAATACTAACTAGTAATAGCAACACTATCCAAACCACTAGTACATTGTCTTCACTTTCCACATTGAACTAGTAACACTAGTCACAACAAGATTAATAATTATTACACTAATTTCCTGCTATTTAGCAGCAATAGCTAGCAATGTGTTTAATAAAATATAATAATACCAACTTGTATAAAACTGTGCAAAATCACTACTAGATATGAGGATTGATAAGTCTGAGAAGTTACCAGTCCTCATAAAAAAAAATAAAAAATGTTTTAAAAACCATGATATGCTAGCTTGCAATGCTAAAACTTGTGTAGAAATATTTAACTAGTCGTACTAATCAAACCAATAAATAACATATATCTTTCTATATCTAACAATATATGCAGAATAAATATTGAACTTCATATTAGTCAAACCAATCAATAAATAACATATATCTTTCTATTTAACAGAAGAATAAATGGAAAACAACTATAGAACTCGTCATACTAGTAAAACCAATATTACACTCATATCCTGAAAGTATAATATATAGTATATGTGCAGAACCATGAGCAACAATAGAATGTCTGGATTTGTCACAGAACGTATTCGTCATTAGTATTATTACTAGAACAACCAGTGCACTAGCCAAACTAATAGTACATTATATCAGCAGAGGAAAAAAACAGTATACTAACCATATATATTACCAGTCCACAGAGAAAATACTTGAACTATAATCTGTGTCCATCAGCCTTAACCTGCACAATGTACACCCTATCAAGTAGCACAGCCAAAATATACAGGATGGGGCCCTTTCACAAAGGTACCAAAGCTTGGACATCGATGCAACAATTTGTTGCAGCAGATTCCTCAAAACCAGACACTCTGAAAGTACATGTGAGCATCCATGCAACACGATGCCAACCAGCATGAGAGCACACCAGAGGAAACGAGAGAACAATTGCATAAAACAAAGGTGTAAATCTGTGACAGTTAAATGACACTATGGCTTTATTAGTCGGGCGCCATTCGGGCAACTGCTACGTCCCATAGGCAGCGTGACTGCATACACACAATACCAGGCGGACAATAATCACGGACACAACTACCCAGGTTCGCCATAGACTGAAGACAAAAACCCTCCATACACCGGCATTAATTCTGAGCTGTGTTTACCAATATACTGTGAACGTTGGAGTGGAACGGCATTAGGGGAGATGTCATTATTAATCCTCCATACAAGCTGTGTGGGATAATATACCGATACGTATCCAAACAGGTGAAGTGTGTGAATATATTCACAGAGCAATAGATATCAATGTCCAACACTATAGAGCATGGGTGTGAATAAACACCAACATGAAATTCCAGCTTGGAGGTTTATTGCGGCGGATATCCATGCCAATAAATATGTCTTTTGGTGTGCAGCTGATATGATAACTGCAATAAAATATTGCTCCGCTACAAATTGAAAGTCTTCATGGTCAAAATAATGATGCACGAATTCCACAGCACGAGATTGCTCAGCCATGCTTAAAGTATAAACCGTTGCAAGGTCTCATAAAATAATCAATCGTTCTCATCAATTATAAGCAAATGGCACGAGGTAGATTTGCAAACTAACAAAAAGGTACAAGTACACAGTGCAAATATATTAACCTGTGGTGGTTTGTGCTGGTCAAAATCTGGACAATGCTGACCTTAGATGACCATGCATTGCTACAGGATCCGAGGTGTAAGTCTCAGATAGACTTCCAACACAATAACGCCGGTCAATAGTAAGTCATTCCCTCTACAAATCTCCTCTCTACACACACTGGTCAGTCACTGGTCACAGCTCTCCGGTCAATGTACAGAACGCTAAGCATGTAACTGAAACACTGGAGTCGCTGGGGCATGAACTTCACACAGCCAATATATCAGACATCACGCTTGATCGATCGATTGATCTGTATCAGCGAAACATAATAGCCAAAACAAACCTGTAAAAACACCTCGGCAAAAATCTGGTGCGTTGTTATTACCACCAGAGTAAAAAGTATGTGTATTGCTAGTATATTACTACTACCAGATATAACCACATAAATTTGAGAATTTGTTAAACGTGATAACATTTTATCGGAATGTTAGTTTGTAACAATTACAACGTGAATTAAAATGTAACAAGCCAAACGGCAAACCCTAAATCCTCTTAAGGACTGTTCTTTGAGGACAATGTCGGGTAGCTGGTGATTAGCACAGGTGCGACTAGCTATACTTAAGGACTTCACCAGCCGGCTTACTGCTTTACCTGCTGCTGGTGGCTCATGATTAGGGACTACGTTAAACACAGGAGAGCAGACGGACAGATTTATTTTCAGGACAAATTTCCAGGCACAGTTGTTGCACGTGATTAGTGGAGAGAAGTGAAGTGAAGTCAAACCGAGATTATGAAACTTTTTTAGTACGATTTCATGCTTAACTCAAATTCCTTTTTTTTACAAATATCCATGTAAATTTGAGATCAAGCATGAAATTATACTCAATAAGTTTCTGAATCTTGGGGCCTCATTTTGAGTTTGCACAACTCTTTTTAGTACGATTTCATGCTCAACTGATAAGTTTTGTTCACAAACCCTCATTTGAGCTTGAGCATGAAATTATTTTCAAAAGTTTTCATAATCCTGAGGCCATATTTTCATTGGTAAAAGTAGCTGTTGCCATGCTTCACCCATTGAAGATTTCCCACCCACACTCAGTGAAAACTCCTTTTATACTAATCGGGAAAATACACATTTCCAATTTAGGACTTTCCCAGATAATTTCTAAACATATTGACTAGCCGATTCTTTACTTAACGCTGCTACAGGAATGTATCACCTATGTTTGAATTCCAAACAGCTATTAGACAGAGCAATAGTTATTATACAAGTTGTACGTGACTTTGTCTCGATATTGTAAAAAGATTCTTGAGCAGTTTGAACAGTTGTGGCAAGATTGAATTGTCAGGATTACTTCACCCATATGTGATGAGGTCATAGAAAGATATGTTAGAGATAAGGTAAACTGGGTGGACCATAACAACGACACTGCATAGAGTGATAATACTCCACTACATAAAATAGTACCTGCTCATATCAAAATAAATTTGCAAACTGATTTCCAATTGTAAGAATACTTTTTTTAATTTATTTTTTAGTAACTTTTGCATTTCAAGCTAAAAGCTTATCAGTTACTATATATCTCAATTACACTTACAAGTGCAATTCAATCATGTTTGAACATAAGTGCAATTCAATCATGTTTGAACATAATTATTAGCCATCAACATGGTAATCTTCAGTTGGTCAAACATTCATACCAGGATAACTGACCCATCCTGTCATCATGGGATTTGAACCTGTTGCCACTGAATGTATGTGCCACACTCTACTAGTGGCCACAGTAAATGATAACACCACTGGCTGAGCATAGTGATAGGCTCCAAGATTATGAGACTTCTCTGAGTATTATTTCATGAAGCTCCAATTTTGCATGAGGATTTATGGACAAAACTTTTTTAATTGAGCTTGAAATTTGTACTCCAATTATATAGGAAATCTCCAGCATGAAGCAAATGGACTGAACACACACCCAAACCAATTTTCTGCTATTTTCCTACTAGCCTGTTTGGCCAGCTACTACTTTGTATAAAAGTAGTGTAGTATAGTGTAATATAGCATAAGGTAGTATAGTGTTGTGAAATGTAGTGCAGACTGAATACACCCCCAGTATTTTTATTTATAAAATATAGCTACATTCTCCCACTCCATATGGAGACTCGTTCTCAAGGCACACTAATCCAGCTACTTTTAAGTCACCAGGGAACAAGGAATTCACTCTAGTGCTGTTAATTGACTCCCTTTGTTAGACCTACAATATCCAGCAGCTTTAAGCCCTACTTTACATCCAATCTAGAAAGAAAATATCGTACTTCAAAAGCAGTTTGAGTTCAATCAAAATGTCTCTACCTTAATAATTGACTATTTACTACAAGATGTAGGAACCAAACCAAAATATTCTGGACCATTTATCACAGTGTGTCATTTATAGACATACCCAACCTAGCTACGATTAGTGACGAAAACCAAACAGAATATATTATATATCTACCATCACAATTATTTGTAAATTTTCCTGCACAATCTCGCAATCAAGTCGACAAATGCTTGAGTGACTTAAGCACTTAAAAGCATTATGGATGTGAAGTATATCATGTTTGCGCTAGCGACAAGGACATAATCTCCACGGCAGTAAATCGGAACGAGGTGGCCATTGAATATTCTGGCCCTTGTATTGATTCTGTGTCAACAATACCCTAATACTGTCTTGCTCTATAGTACATATTTCTACCCTGGGGCCACCATGCAGTATCGTCATCAGCATTAACTCTCTCCCTGCTGGATTAGACACAGGCACTGCTCTTTATGGCATCTATTGTTTCCTCCAGCATGGAGAGGGTTAACAATATAAATCTCCTAAAATAAATAATACCACACCACGATCATGTTAATGATAAACTTTCTAACGCCTTCAAAGGAAACTTGGGTTGTATACTCCACAGGAATTTGAGAAGGAAATGAAAGCACACTCATCCACTGACCGGCGTAATAATGTAGAGCTATGAACACACTTTCAAGTTGGTGCAATATAAATGTACACATTATTATCTTCATAAGGCCAATCTGACCTTAAAATAACACACACACACACACACACACACACACACACACACACACACTCACTTACACACTCACTATATCTATCTATAGACATACACACTTACAATAATTTCAAATATTTCAATAGTATAAATTAAATTTTCTACTATAGTATATATTATTTATTTAAATTTACCAAGTATGTTTGTCAGATCTATATCAACACATTGATTCCTTAACTCAACTTCCAAACTACACAATAATCATAATCATCATAATATCCCTGGACTTACATTATGTACTATTTCCCTTCTTATCCAGAACATGGCTGGAGAATAGATAATATTTGTATGTGTGTGTGGCATGTCACTATATAGACACTGTACATTGACTATACGCCCACTAGGATCTTCCTTAGGAATTCCACAACTTTATAGCAATTAAATCCCAGTCGTAAAACTATTCCTTTCAATGATCATGATAATAGCATGCAGGAACCCTACCAAAAGGCAAATGCCATACCAGCAAGTACAAATGGAGTACCACTGAGTACAAGTTTGTATTATCTCGTGTAAAATGCCACTCCTCTTTCAAAGGGAAGACATCTTAGAACCAATGTGTTCCTGGTTTCAATAGAGAGAGAGAGAGAGAGAGAGAGAGAGAGAGAGATAGAGAAAGAGAGAGAGAGAGAGAGAGAAGAGAGAGAGAGAGAGAGAGAGAGAGAGAGAGAGAGAGAGAGAGAGAGAGAGAGA
>JAUTBV010147875.1:0-10858 GCA_032361325.1 Lepetodrilus fucensis | reverse complement strand
CAGTGCTGCCTACCAGTGCTGCCTATCAGTGCTGCCTACCAGTGCTGCCTATCAGTGCTGCCTACCAGTGCTGCCTATCAGTGCTGCCTACCAGTGCTGCCTACCAGTGCTGCCTATCAGTGCTGCCTATCAGTGCTGCCTATCAGATGCACCGATGTCTCAATCGAGAGAACGCCCCAGAATAAATCTTTAACATGCACAACAAATATTAAGTAGACTCTTAGCGTACATTTGTGAAAAACCTCGCGACATGATGAATGTCTTTCTGGCAACTGACATTTTGACCACAGATTTGTCATCTTTCCATCAAAGCTTTAAACTTTCTTGGATCTTATATCTGTTAGACAGTATCCTTACTGAAGATATGGTCTCCTCAGTAAATCTATTGTAACTTACCAAATCGCTGTTTTCAGTTTCAACTTGGAAATTTAAATGTTATTTAAGTCAGAAAACGGCCACAATAATGTGTAGAATAGTGTATAGAATTAATAATGTGTAGAATAATGTGTAGAATAATGTGTAGAGAATAATGTATAGAATAATGTATAGAATAATGTATAGAATAAAATGCATAGAATAATGTATAGAATAATGTGTAGAATAATGTGTAGAATGAATAATGTATAGAATAATGTGTAGAATAATGTATAGAATAAAATGTATATAATAATGTATAGAATAATGTGTAGAATAATGTATAGAATAATGTATAGAATAATATGTAGAATAATGTATAGAATAATGTGTAGAATAATGTATAGAATAATGTGTAGAATAATGTGTAGAATAATGTATAGAATAATGTGTAGAATAATGTATAGAATAATGTATAGAATAATGTGTAGAATAATGTGTAGAATAATGTATAGAATAACGTATAGAATAATATGTAGAATAATGTGTAGAAACACCGGAACCAAATAATACTGGAATATTTAGTAATATTTATCAATATAAGAAATGGATTATCGATATCTATGAACAGATTGATGGATTACAAAATACGGTTTCTATTTACTTGTAAAAGACTTCCCAAAGACAGGAAGCAAGCAGCAGATCATAATTAATATACGTGAGCTGTAAAAAGACTGTCAACTTGTTAGGAAGAAGGGCCAAGTATTTTCCTACCTCGTATATCTTCAAAATATGGATCCCCCCCCCCAATTAAATTGTAATAAAAAGGCGAACATTCCTTCAGAACTGATTTGTCAGATATTTATCGATAATCGATCGATAAATGGAGCTGACGATTATCAATCTTTCATATCTGTATCGATAACCAGCCCTAGATATGTGCTCTACTCACACCACTCACACCACTCACACCACTGACCCCACACACCACAGATGTGACCTGTTATGACATACGTTGCCATTGTTATCAACGCTACGACTTCGGAAATCCAAACAATGACAGGAAGTGCTTTCCTATGACAGAAGTCAACACGATACAACGCGATACAGTACGCATACAAATATTGCATTGAAAATAACCATGAGTATATATTCTAATACCCAAACCAATCATTGTGCCTTGTAAACATTGCAATCTACCAAACATGACAATCTACTAAACATGGCAATCTACTAAACATATAGTACACTCCGACCAAAACTTCAATACACCTCCACAAAATATTTTATATCCTTATGAAACAACACACATACCAGCAACAAGTGCTTCTTTTAGTGCCAGGTGCTAAACACTCTGTATAAAGCCACTCGTACAATTAGGCATTTTACCTATGCCCATTTTTATTATTGGTCATATGTAATAAACAGGGCCATATTTGCAAGAATCTGCGCTTTCAAGGATGAAAATGCACGAAAACCCATCGAAATACGCTATTTTACTTGACAAATGTAAACAATTGTTTGTTCTGAGGCTAACACAGGTTTCTCTGCACGGATTGCACAGGTTTCTCGCACATGGCGTAACCTGGATGAAGTTACATGTCAACATTGCATCGTCCTGTTCACCTAACAGGTTATATAAATAAATAACTTAAAATGAGCATATTTATCGATAGAGGGCCATTTGGAAGGAATCAATCACACAATCACACAATCACACAATCACACTGCGGAGCAGAATCATCAGCTCTATAACTTTGATTTTTGATTTTGATTTAAGAATGTTAAACACTCTGGGTATTAAGAATGTTAAACACTCTGGCATGTGATTGGCTGAATATGTACAATACACAACACTACCTGTGAGGACAGGCAACACTAACTGAGGACATGTGGCACTGCGGACAGGCAACACTAACTGTGAGGACCAATGGCACTATAACTATGAGGACAGGTGGCACTACCTGTGAGGACTGACGACATTATAACTATGAGGACAGGCGGCACTAACTGTGAGGACTGACGACACTATAACTATGAGGACAGGTGGCACTAACTGTGAGGACTGACGACACTATAACTATGAGGACAGGTGACACTAACTGTGAGGACCAATGGCACTATAACTATGAGGACAGGTGGCACTAACTGTGAGGACCAATGGCACTATAACTATGAGGACAGGTGGCACTAACTGTGAGGACCACCTATCTACCATTACCTCTGTGATAAGCTGGCATTGTGTAGGACCATTAGCTGCTGACAGCTGATGAGGTCTCAATGAATACCATAGAAATACTGTCAGAATACTGTCAGAAGGTGTCACATAATCACAGACTGAACAGCCAACAAGCTAAGAAGATGATGTCATAGAATTATACAGCAACCTGAAGCTGAATACCCTCCCATCTTCCCCATCCCCCCCCCTGTGTCACCCTGATCCCTCGACTACGTGCCCATCTACACCAGACTTGTTGACCAGTGTGTTGATAGTATGCATAGTCCACACACCATGCTACAGAAGTTTGGCACCACTACAACAACAACAACAACAACAACTCACCCATTGTCAGAGGAGTCTCTACTTCAGCAGGGAGACCGAGGCTAGGGAGACCGAGGCTAGGGAGACCGAGGCTAGAAGTGTTTCCAAACTTACAGTCAGGTGGTATTGGACTGCCCGCCGTGAGTGACTTTGCCGAGGAGCGGAGTTGAATGAACTGACTTGGTGAATGAGAAAGTCGAGAGAGAGTAGTGAGAGAGAGTAGGGAGAGAGTGGGGTCTGTGACTGTGTGTGTTTACAGCAGCCCAGTGATCAGTCTCCTTCAGGACCCTCGGTAGTCACAGCCCTATCTAGCCTGGCCGGTATCTCCTGGGGCCTGATGAGTCTGCTGGGGGGAGGGGGAGGGGGAGGGGAGCGACTCACAAAGACAAAAGCCTGGGGGGGAGGGGGGGGGAGAAGAAACAATAGCCATTTGTCCCAGACAACAGAGCAGGAAGGAAGCCATTAGCCTCGGTGCGATGCAAGCCAGCTGGAGTTACTTCATCCGTTACAGTAGCTGCTCACAGTCGTTACAGTAGCCACACTGAAGAGGAAGAGGAATGAGGGGAGGGACTAATGTGCCCCCTCCACCCCCACCCCCCAGGGCCCTCGGACAATCCCACATACTGTCAACACAATGCTACACACATCCATTACACACTGTTGATGATTGTCTACAGGTCTTTAGCGTCCTATGATTGTCTACAGGTCTGTGGTGTGCTATGATTGTCTACAGGTCTGTGGTGTCATATGATTGTCTACAGGTCTGTAGTGTCCTATGATTGTCTACAGGTCTGTAGTGTCCTATGATTGTCTACAGGTTTGTAGCGTCCTATGATTGTCTACAGGTTTGTAGTGTCATATGATTGTCTACAGGTTTGTAGTGTCCTATGATTGTCTACAGGTCTGTAGTGTGCTATGATTGTCTACAGGTCTCATAGGATTGTCTACAGGTCTGTAGTGTCCTATGATTGTCTACAGGTCTGTAGTGTCCTATGATTGTCTACAGGTTTGTAGTGTGCTATGATTGTCTACAGGTCTATAGTGTGCTATGATTGTCTACAGGTCTGTAGCATGCTATGATTGTCTACAGGTCTGTAGCGTGCTATGATTGTCTACAGGTCTGTAGTGTCCTATGATTGTCTACAGGTCTGTAGTGTCCTATGATTGTCTACAGGTCTCATATGATTGTCTACAGGTTTGTAGTGTCCTAGTGTAAACATCTTTAATGAGATATGTGAATAAAGTCTCTCATGCCTGTGCTAATTAGCTGTGAATTTCGATAGCTACGGTAATTATGAATGACAGGCTGAGTGTTTGGCCTGTATGTGACACAGCACCCAACTTCTCACCACAACAGATACCAGTAACTGTTCACTATAGAAGTGAGGAAGTGAATTATTGTTTTATGTCACTGCAAGAAACTTTTACCCATAACTGACAAACAGTGTAATAGTAAACACCAGTAGATTCTATAGTCGATGTACCAATAGACAGACACCAGTAGATTCTATAGTCGATGTACCAATAGACAGACACCAGTAGATTCCTAATTGAAATCCAGCATAGAATAATGCCATCAATGGAGAGGTCGGTATCTTGGACAATGCCTACGTTCTGGCCACACTGTTCTGGCCACACTGTCGTAAGCGCTATTCGCTATTCTTCACGGCAGAGAGTCAGCTGTTATGTTAAACCACAGGCTGGATACATGTGGTAAACAATAGCTGTCTGCAATCAGTGATGGAGCGCTATTACTGGGGGGGTACAGCGAGGAGATACATCACTCCCAGTGATAACGAGACAAAGCTGTGCGGCACAGATCCAGTGTTGTCCATTGGCTACCGGAGACCAGCCAGATAAGTTGTCTTTGTTCTGGGAGACGATTCCTGCATAACCTGCTGGAACGGTCTGTCTGCCAGACCTTGCCTCTCTGATTGCCTCCCCCTGATTGCCTCCCTGATTGCCCTTTGTCTTCTTATCTCTGTCTCAGTAAACAGAAGCAGAGGTCAATTAATGGAATCCATGCAGAAGCTGTGGTGGGGGAGGGGAGGGGGAGGGGAGGGGAGGGGTTAGTATCGGAATGGAGTACTGTACAGGTGGCTTGGAGGAAATTCACTTCAGGATTTGTGTGGAAAATAATTAAAAGTCTACTCAACAACTGTCACATCAACTTATACACGCCAAAACATAGCATCTTGTCAGCTTTATATAATCGACATATTAAACTGTAAAGCAAAGAATTCTAAAAACAAACTTAAGAAAAATAATTTATTATTACAATATTCAACTGCTTATTCAATATTCATATAATTAATTTCCATTATGCATATTTTGTTCCACTTATTTTGGGTGGACAATTGTTGTGCGGATTATAAAACCAACCTTGTAGCATCTCCAGGCTTATACCATGGCTAACTAAAACAGAGTAGGAAATATACCAGTTATATCACGGGATGCAATACAAACAAATCTGATATCTCGCCCAATTATACACAGTGTTTGTAAGCTCCCAGTGTCAGCAGCCTGTCAAGTCTCTCTCAGCCAGTAGAAGCTGCTATCTCTCATCTCTAACCCAGCCTTAGCCAATCACAGGGCAGAGATCTGTAAGTCAGCCAATCACAGGGCAGAGATCAGAGGTGATTCTAAAGCAGCAACTCGACACCTATTACAAGTAAATTACCACATTTCTCAGTTTATGAAATCTTGCCTAGGGGCGTGTGTACACAACTTGGCCCCTGTGGGCCTCCATAGGATTGGCTTATCAACACATTAGCTTGCAACTTTACAGGTCATTGTGCAATACTCACAATTTATAAATTATAATTAATGATAAAGAGACAATTATTAGTTAATACCTATAATGACTTCTTATTTCACAATAATTTCTTGCAATTCTTGACAATAATTAATTATTAGCTATCACTACTTCTCATATGTTTATATCTTGCAGTTCAAGATTGGCAATAGATTTCATATATACCAGCATATTCTTGCTTACCACTGTTCGGATTTAACAAATATTTATTTTAATGAATTTCTTTATCTGAAATACATTCTTCTTCTACTGAACATTAATCTTTTGTAAAAGTGAAAGTAACTAAAACATATTTCTATTTATCTCAAACCTACCAGTGTGTAGCATACAGATGCCAATGTTGTGAATTTGACTTATTTGTCTGCTATCAAACTTCTATTATGTGTTTTTTCTGTTGATTATTATTGAAACTGCCGTTGTATGAATACATTTATGAGATTTACTTTTCCACCCAGGTCTATCTAAACCAGGTCTTTCTAAACCAGGTCTATCTAAACCAGGTCTATCTAAACCAGGTCTATCTAAACCAGGTCTTTCTAAACCAGGTCTATCTAAACCAGGTCTATCTAAACCAGGTCTATGTAAACCAGGTCTATCTAAACCAGGTCTATCTAAACCAGGTCTATTTAAACCAGGTCTATCTAAACCAGGTCTATGTAAACCAGGTCTATCTAAACCAGGTATATCTAAACCAGGTCTATTTAAACCAGGTCTATCTAAACCAGGTCTATCTAAACACTATTTATGTCCTCACACAATC
Source organism: Lepetodrilus fucensis (assembly GCA_032361325.1). Classification (NCBI taxonomy): domain Eukaryota; kingdom Metazoa; phylum Mollusca; class Gastropoda; order Lepetellida; family Lepetodrilidae; genus Lepetodrilus; species Lepetodrilus fucensis. The sequence goes on along the minus strand of JAUTBV010147875.1, from coordinate 4,387 downwards.
AACACAGTTTTTTTTGGGAATAAAGAAATTCATTTTTAGACCGTGTATCAGCAGAGCTGAACGTTATGGACAAAAACGAGAGAAAACAGGTCTGTCCACAAGATTAAAATTATTCCAAACCTCCATTATGATCTTGCACCTGTTAAAAAACATTGATGAAATCTGACATTATAGAAACATTGATGAAACTCTTACAGAGAGTGAGTAAGAAGCGAGGATACCGATATGATGAATTGGACTCTCGCGACCGGAACCACGACTGTAACCAGACCCAGAGCCGTAACATCGTGACATCACATGAACAAACCTCACATATAGTGCATACATAGCGTCTAGAGCAAAAACAAATATAAACTTTTTGCACAATCAAGGTTAAAATAAAAAGAAACTTTTTTTGGCACAATCAAGCTAAAAAGAAACAAACTTTTTGGATATTCACAGAAAATCAAAATCATCTTCCTTAGTTTACATAACAGAATACTTAATATTAACCGGGAATAACCATCTTCCTTAGTTTACATAACAGAATACTTAATATTAACCGGGAATAACCGGGAATAACCGGGAATAACCCCTCCATGCTGGACTATACAGGCACTGATCTTTAGGGCATTCCGGTTGCCTTCAGCATGGAGAGAGTTAACTAAAACTACAAATAATAATAATAACATCAGCATGTGATTAATTACATACTGAAATATATTCACAAAAATATAATGCAATATGTTTAACATCTTTGGTTGTATGAGATTCCACTTGCTGGCATTATTTATTTATTATTAAGTGTGATCACATAATATTGTAGTCTTTATTTCTACATAGCATATACTGTGAATATATTTGTTTATTTCTGCTTGATATTATTATTATTATTATTATTATTATTATTATTATTTTTATTTTTATTATTATTATTATTATTATTTTTATTATTATTATTAATTATTATTATTATTATTATTATTAATAAAAATAAAAAAAATTATTATTATTATTATAATTATTTTTATTATTATTATTTTTATTTTTAATATTATTATAATTATTTTTATTATTATTATTATTAGTCCCACCAATGTTTTTCTTTCTTAATGTAGTGCCCCACCAACAACAACAACAGCAACAACAACAACAACAGCAGCATTACAAGTAGCTAAACTTCAATTTTCATGTAACAATTACAAATTGAAAGTTCAGTATGTTGTAAAATTAAATATATAAAAAATCAGCAACACTGGAACAATAACTCTGGCATATAAATATTTTCAAGTTTGATCCCGGATTTCGTCGTCTGTTTAGCAGCCGCCAGTGTACAAACTCCAAGTCCCAATCAAACGATCAGCTAATCATCTAAATCCCTTCTAATCACGCCACTCAATGGCAGCAAGAGACACACAACTACAACAAAGTCACGGCAATCTGACTGGGACTTACACACATCTCTTTGATTAAACAACTTCTTAATTATGCTCTTTCTCTTCTACTTCAAATGAACATACCAGGTATATCAATTACCACCTTATAGTATGGAGGCCAGGGGCGTTCATCATTTCAACTTTGCACAGACAAATTATCTAAGCTATTGATGCTATAATATGCACTTGTTGGCACCGACTTATAACTCATTCACCTACTTGAACCAGATACATGCACCAGATAGATGCACTAAATATAATTATATGGTAGTGGCGTATACTCTATATTAACCTTCTCCCTGCTGAAGGCAACCAGAGATGCCTACACCAGCAGGGAGAGGGTTAAAGGTGTGACACACATATACATAGACTATGATCTATTGTATTGGTGTTTCAAGTCTGCAGCACAAGATTGTCATCTTATTACCATCAGAGCATTGCCACTATAGAAGGGCAATGTCTGTGTAGGATTATCACTGTAACATCACAATGGAATTGCCAGTGTAGGCATTGTAATACTGCCAGTAGGATTGCCAGTGTATATGATTGCCATTGCCAGTGTATATGATTGCCAGTGTATAAGATTGCCAGTGTATATGATTGCCAGTGTATATGATTACTAGTGTATAAGATTGCCAGTGTATATGATTGCCAGTGTATATGATTGCCAGTGTATACGATTACTAGTGTATAAGATTGCCAGTGTATATGATTGCCAGTGTATATGATTGCCAGTGTATATGATTGCCATATGATTGCCAGTGTATATGATTGCCAGTGTATATGATTGCCAGTGTATACAGAGATGATCCGGGTACCATGTACCAGATGTACACAGTGTTGACGTTACAACGACTGATCCAATGAGAACTGCGATGACGAATCTCCAAACAATGACCTGCCTCCCACGGATGAAAGCCTGAAAGCCGCTGCAGACTGCTGGTACTGTAAATCTAATCTAGCGGCTCTGCAAGTTCTGCTTATGGACATGTCTCACTTCCGCTTCTCAAACAAATGATTTGTGTGTTCTTTGACGGCTGTTGTGTTCTGCTAGGCTATCGCCGTTCTCAGAGATCCGTATATTTCCTAAACACAGCCCGTCTCTCGCGCTTCTTCAAAGTCACCTCGTATCCCAAAGTTTGTTCCTCTTTACTTTTAAAACAATCTTTCCCCAATTGCTGGTTAACAAGATTTATCTTGAAACAAACTGTTTGTCTGAAGTTTCTTCTAGAGAGGCATGTTACAAATAAACATGTATCTGACATTTGTTGAAGTCTGCTGCGTATAGAACACTGTATTTGTGGAGGCCCTGAAAGTAGCCCTCAGTCATAGCAACCCGACCCACACATCCTAGTACTCCACTCCACCCACACACACCCACTACTGTCCCACCCACCACATCTCACATATATCACCTCTCTCTCTCTCTCTCTCTCTCTCTCTCTCTCTCTCTCTTCCCACCTCACCACCCCCTTCCACCACAAACACACATATTATGATACAATGGACTTGCAATGATTAACTCTCTTCATGCTGAAGGCAACCAGAGATGCCCTAAAGAGCAATGACTGTGCCCAATTCAGCATGGAGATGGTTAATAAAGAGTTCAGGGTATTGTTTCTCAAAGCTCTCTTATCCACTAAGAGAGCACAGCGCTCTCTTTGCAGATAGCTAATACACTGCAAAGAGAGCGCTATGCTCGCGTAGCGGATAAGAGACCATAGCGCTCTCTTTGCAGATAGCTAATACACTGCAAAGAGATCGCTATGCTCTCTTAGTGGATAAGAGACCATAGTGCTCTCTTTGCAGATAGCTAATACACTGCAAAGAGAGCGCTATGCTCTCTTAGTGGATAAGAGACCATAGTGCTCTCTTTGCAGGTAGCTAATACACTGCAAAGAGAGCGCTATGCTCTCTTAGCGGATAAGAGAGCTTCACGGAACAGTACAGTTTTACCAGAGTAACACGCATACTCAAATCTAAAAGTAACCCATTGCTTCATTCCATCACAAAACAATTGAACTACGATTTTTTTTCAAAATCAGTGAAATCTTGCGATAAAACCCAAACAAAGCTTTCATCAACTTAGTAAGTGAAGTGAATATAGAGTTTAACATCGCTGCGGGAATCTTTCACCCATTTGCGACGATCAACTTAGTAAGTTGACCAGCTTTAGGACCAACACAGCAACGATGAGCAACTCAGCAACGATGAGCAACACGGCAACGATGAGCAACTCCACCTCCTGTACAATCGTCCAGTGTATTACGTGGGAGGCGAGCGTGGAAATAATCAGTTACGGGGGGGAACTGATGCGGCCACAGAGTGGTGAAGACTGAAGGAGGGAGATCAAAGAGCTCGACCTCTGTGAGAAGACAAATGACCTACAGGTAGAAGTTTGACTTGAACCTAGCAAAGAACTTGCGGAACCAGTGAAGCGAACAGCGGCCTATGATATCTGGATTGTTGTTGACAATGGGTAATTAATTACATCACCTTAACGACGTTCAGCTTCTGGTGGTTCAGCCGGTTAAATAGCAGTCTGGCCACAACAAAGGGGGGAAGGAAGGGTGCTTGACCAGAGGTGTACTGACCAGAGGTGTACTGATTAGAGATGTACTGACGATAGGTGTATTGACGATAGGTGTACTCTCTCTCTCTCTCTCTCTCTCTCTCTCTCTCACACACACAGCCTCACAGACAGAATGTTTGATCCTTCTTAACACTGGTCCAACAAGCCCAGGGCTCATGCTCTCTCTCTCTCTCTCTCTCTCTCTCTCTCTCTCTCTCACACACAGCCTCACAGACAGAATGTTTGATCCTTCTTAACACTGGTCCAACAAGCCCAGGGCTCATGCTCTCTCTCTCTCTCTCTCTCTCTCTCTCTCTCTCTCTCACACACAGCCTCACAGACAGAATGTTTGATCCTTCTTAACACTGGTCCAACAAGCCCAGGGCTCATGCTCTCTCTC
>JAUTBV010147864.1:0-10859 GCA_032361325.1 Lepetodrilus fucensis | reverse complement strand
CTCCTGCCCTAAACTGACAAGTCGTGATGTTAGTGAAAGATTCTAGAAAGCGACTTTAAACCCCAATACAAAAAAAAATCAAAAAAAAAATCATTAATTATGATCAATACATTAAATAGAAATTGATGAACACATATTGCTTGAAGCTATGTAAAATCTCCATTTACTCTTCAGTATGAGTACATGTATTATGAAATTAAGGGAAATAACTCTGTAAGTCTTATTTCACATTTTGCACATAACATTTCACTTTGTACTTTTAATGTTATTGCATTTATTGTATTGAGTGTCATGATTAATCAAATACAAGATTAATATTATATGACTCACATTGCAATGTTATCCATGGTGGGAAAATGGCATTGATGTCAGACAGCGTCATCCATGTAATGTAATTATAAAACCAATTGACATACATTATAAAAAGAAATTAATGCTAAACATTATGAACAAATTTCACCGATGTGGGACACATGTCACAAACTAGACAAATGTCACATAATAGACAAATGTCTGACATAATAGACAAATGTCATACATAATAGACAAATGTCATACATAATAGACAATGTCATGCATAATAGACAAATGTCATACATAATAGACAATGTCATGCATGACAGTGTCATCTATGATGAACGAATGTCATGCATGTAGCATGGCATACAATGTCAATATAGACAAATGTCATACATGAATACAATGTAATGCATACTGGACAAATGGCATCGTACATGATGGAGGAATGTAATACATTTTAATTAAATGTCAAACAAATTGCATACAATGCCATACATAATTGACAAATGTTATACATGATGACGTGGGGTGGAGGGAGATAATGTCATACATGCCGAATAAATGTCATACATGGCAGACAGTAGACAATGTCATATAATTATATGTTGGAGAAATTCACCCAGAGCTGCGACACAAAAACTTAACAATTTTATTGATTTGTTAACTGAGAAACTCCTCCGCAATTGTAAACTAGGGCTGCCTAAATTGAGGTGGATTTTTGCTGGGTCTGGAATACTAGTGCAGATGGCATGAGTGAAGCCATAGCTTTCAGCTTGACGATCAGCCATCTGACATTACGCTATCATACCTGCAGTAATTTATTCAGTTTTATTGATTTTTACATAAAAATAAAATAATTAAATTAAATTTAAATTAAAAATAAAATAATGTCATCTGTGCATGAAATTCACTTTTGAGATAGATTTCAGTCGATTCAATAACATTTAAAAATTGATGTTGCAAGGAATGGTGTATGGTTCCTACATATCTACAGCTCCTAGTTCCTGCAGTCCCTCATTCCTGTAGTCCCTTCACCCACTGCCGAGGGGTATGTCCGCCCGCGGAAGTCGCTCACGATAGAATTACGCAGGAATGACATCATGACATGGAAATCTGCCGATATATCGGTCAATCACCGTCAGCGACCCACTTCTCTATTCCTGGTATATTTGGAAACTGGCGCCAAGTAGGCCTCGATATTGATTTTTGTCGATCTCCGAAACGGTGGAGTAATGCCATGTCTGGTCGGTTCCCGATGTGCTCGTAAAAAGCAGGCATACTTAAATTGCTGGGCTTGCATTCCACTGCCCGATGAAACAGGTCAATGTGCGACTCGATGGCTTATTAAAATATAAGATGGCTTATTGAAATATAGGACAGTTTGTTAAAATATAGGACTGCGCTTGGTACGACTTTCTTTGACCACCATCAATCACCACCATCACCACCACCACAGAAATAAAATTAAATTAAAAGTACCGTATTTCTGAGAAGTTTGTCTAAAATGTTTGGCTGTGTGATTTGATGGTTGATGAATATACAAGATGGAGCTTGGTATGACTTTCCTTACGGCTTTCATGGGAAAATAACTTTTTTATTTTATATTCTTACTGAAGATTACTTTTCCATTAACTTATCTCCACTAGTCATTGTCAGCAAGTCATATGAACTCTTTCCTGCAGATGATATTGTCGTAATGAATATTAATGGAAAATCCTTTTTAAAATCATATTAGTTATGAAATATGTATTAAAATGGTCCAGATACAAATATATCTAAATGCCATCTAAAATTCATGTGTTTATTCTGTCAGTAGTGTTGACATTTGGTTATGAATTATATTGAAAAATGGTTTATTACTTCTTAATAATTCCACATAAGATGATAATTTTGTTACCTGGTGTTCAACTATAAGTGAGTAATTTAATTACTATGTGAGCTGCATGGGCAATTCTCCCTGCTGAACTATTCCATTGTGCATGTATTTTGGGCATATATAGACATGCAGCAGTGAGGAGGTTAAAAAGAAAAATGATTCATTTCATTAAAACAAAATTAAAATTAATTATAATTTTAAATTGAGTAAATCAGTTTTTGTCATTATTAAGTTTAATTTGTATATTTTATTAGGGCATTACAAATTGAAATACAATATTTAAATTAACATATTTATTTTGATAATGTGATTTGAGATATTATTATTACATGCTAATTAATTCTATAAATCTATGTAACACTAACTATGGTTTGATAAAACAGCCCGTAAATCCTCCCACCCACCCACTCAATCACTCACCACACATGCACGTGCGCGCACGCACGCGCACACACACAAACATACACACACACTACACACACACTACACACGCACACACACTACATATATATACACACATATACTACACACACACATACATACAAACATGCACACACACAATCATGCATGCACGCACACACACACACAAATACACAACACACACACACATACAAACATGCACGCACACGCACACACACACACACACACACACTCACACACACACAAACATGCACACATATACACACCACACTACACACACACACACACACACCACACTACACACACACACACACACACACACCACACTACACACACACACACACACACACACACATCATCCATCTTGACCAGGAGAAAGCTACTTGTCATGCTCAGCGACCTCTGCTATTTATGGTAACGTGACCTCTGAGCCTTTGCTACAGCCACTAGGACTGCCTTTATGTTGTGTGGTGTGTGTGCATATGGCATGTGGACTTGCTCCGTGCTACAGGCAACTCCGAGCCAGTGCGTTAAATAAGACTCCGACTGCCAGGTGTATGTGTGGACATACTAGCTACCCGTTTCTGGATATTTCCCCTCTTGGAGGTAGGTCCTAGTGTGCATTTGCCAAAAAAAAATTGGGAGTTTTTTTTTTTACTACATCAAAGCTAGCAGGTCTGACACATTGAACCTGCACTGGAAGGAACACAAAGGCCAAGTCTATTTATAGCTCGGGAGTCCTCTCCATACATATCCATCCAGGGATGGATCCCGAATGGTTTCCCCCACAAGATTCCTACGTGACAGACCGCATGTACTCTTAATAGTCTTTGTCTCAATCCTTAGCCAGGAAAAGGCTTCTTTTTAATCTTATTCAATGCCCTTTCTTCATCAGTATCTCTGCATGCAAAACAATAGGATTCTTTTTCATGTGCAATGTTTGTAGGAAGTTAATTGTGTTTACATGGTGGACTGTTGGTCAGTACGAGGAGACTGGCCAGTTGAACGGTCATTCATCCTGGAGGGCGTTTGTTTGTTGTTATGTAATTTGTCAAACTCTGAGTGACCTGTGGTACATGACTGGTGTTAGTCTAATACAAGGGTTGTTTCGTTCACTTAGAGAAGTCATCCATCTCCCAGCAGTTATAATGTCTCCATAGTAGTTATAATGTTATAATGTCTCCATAGTCTCCATAGTCTCCATAGTCTCCATAGTATAAAACGTACAGAATACAAAATACTACAGAAATCTATGATGGGTCTGTTGTATGTATATTTTACTCTCAAGAGCGTGCTACAGTTTTGTTTAAATACAAAATAATTTTTGATAACTAATGCAGATTTAATGGTTGGTTGATGTTGTATATGTTCTATCCATAATGATGTATTTGTGTTTATACAAACAAAACAAAACAAATAATAATCTATATGTGAGTATATATTATTTGTGGATTTTTTCCTATCCTAAATTCGTCGCAAATGGGTGAAAGATTCCTGCAGCGACGTTAAACTCCATATTCACTCACACCTGTCCTAAACTGACAGGGCATGATGTAAATAAAAGATCTTGAAAGTGACTGGAAACACCAATAAAAAAAAAAAAAATAATTAAAAAAAAACATAATAAAAAAAAAACAAGATAAAAAACCCCAACTGAAAACAAACAAACAAACAAACACACAAAAAACCCAATGAAAACAAAACAAAAACATGTAGAGTAAGGTATCGGCAAGACTATTACTTTATGAATGGAAGTTACCGTAGCTAAGCGGCAGTCTAATCTCGGCAGAATATGTATACATCGTAAACACGTGTGTTCGCTTTGTTACGTTACATAGAATCGGGTTTCGTCTAGACTACATTAGTACTTGAACAGATATTTCTGTAGCTAACCCAGTCTAGTCATGATTATCAGAATATTTTTTGTTATTAAAGTATCGCGTCTAAATATCGATGGAACCGTGGCGATCTTATCATGTTTAACATTAACATTGATGTTTATCATGTTTAACATTAACATTGATGGTTCAGGAAGCATGAATAAATCTGTCGCTCACATATGTTCATTCATACGTCATATCATGTTTCTTTCAATTCAGTAGTCTCTGTCACAGACTTTGTTCTCACCCAATACAATTATGGTAGTCTATTCAATACATATCGCCAAAGAATCTTGAAAGCAGTTCAAACCCCAATACAAAAAAGACAAACATCTGCAATGAACATTTAGAAGTTGGAGAATAAAAACCTTCAGTGCTATATCTATAAAATAATGCCAATGAATAGAATTGATATACAAATTATTTACTTTCACCCTCGACGTAAAACAATGTAAATCCATCAATTCAATAATTCAATATTTTAAATAATTTTACCATTCCTCCAAATGTTTGAAAAAAATTCTTATGTTAACCCCCCTCCATCACTATAAATTCAACAGGAAAGGGGTTAAATAATTTTATGTACAAAATAAATCCCAACAAACCCAGTGTACATGTGAACGCTACCAGATACAAAATATTGTGCTCAACTCTGTGCGATCTTTGCTGGGCACTTGACGCAACCCAACTCCTGTCTGGGCCTGCCCAGTGGGATAAAGGTTGGTATACAAACAGTCTAAGAACACCAGTGGGTTATGTTATCTATCTATGCTGTAAGCTAGGGTACAGTCTATCTGTCTATCTATAAGCAGCAGATATTTCGTCCAGGTATGTGTGCTTGGCATATGTGGGTCAATGCACTAATTCACAGCCGCCTCTGAACAGCTGACAGGAAGAGAAAGTATATTTGGGTTCACGCACACAAACACACACAAACGCACATTTGTACACATACACACACACACACACACACAAACACACACACACACACACACATGTGTACACACGTACAGACACACATGTACACGTACATACATGCACATACCCACGTAGACACACACAAATGCACATTTGTACACATACAAGTACACACACACACACACACATGTACACACACGCACACATGTACACACATACAGACACACATGTACACGTACATGCATGCACATACCACACACAAATGCACAGTTGTACACATACAAGTACACACACACATACACATGCACACACACACACACACACATACACATGTACACACATACACATGTACACACATACAGACACACATGTACACGTACATTCATGCACATACCACACACACAAATGCACAGTTGTACACATACAAGTACACACACACATACACATGCACACACACACACACACATGCACACACACACACACACACACACACACACATGTACACGTACATGCATGCACATTCCCACGTAGACACACACACACACACACCTTCCTGTTAAGACACCTCATGCAGCTGGTGGCTTCCTGAGTACAATAAAACTCTGGCACCAATGAACCCTCCCTGATCAGAACAGTGCTTGTATGTGATGTAATAATCTGGAGCAATTACACTTGTAGGTGCTCTACATTCCGGTCAGTAGCCTACCTACCAGTAACAGCATACAGTAGTCACTTCTATTTATAGGTACAAACTGAGACTATATTGTCCATGCATAGGTTTTAATATAGATTAATCAGTTTGACTTGGCTTGTATGTGCGTACTAATTTAATTGAATACCACACAGGATGACAAATGTGAAGGTTCGATGAGGTTGTTCTCCCCATCCTCTGTGTCCTAACATTTAGAATGCAGGCAATCTCACATTCAGCTGCACATTGGTCTACATTAGGAAGCGGAAGGAAACTAAAAATAAAATCAGCTAATTTCTGATGACATCAGTAATAAGACGTCGGTCTGCATGGAAGACAGCTTAGAAAGGCGATGGCATAAACTCTGAATGCGGCATAAACTCTGAATGTGGCATCAGTGGTTTTTCCAGAGATGGCTATTTGTGGATTCAGCGGAGGTTATTGAACGCGGAAGGTGTATACTGCAATTCCCACCCCCCTTTTTTTCTTCCCCCCTGTGGTATGGCAATATAAAGGGGCAATACTCCCCACGGTCTGGATGCAAGACATGCATCTTCCCTTGATACAGATTACCCCTAGACTGGCCATGCTACTAACATCAGGAGTGGAATCTCGCGATGATTACGTTGTCAGTCGACATATTTCTGTCCCGCCAACATTGGTCGATAAGGTTTTGATGAGCTGTGGCCTTTCATGTATCACGTCTGACAAATTTAGTTTCTAGGGTAAAATGTAGCCTCTCTACAACTGTGAATTTCCCCCTCAGTAGTTTGTGATGTATGCGAGGTATGAGGACATTATACGTTAGATCGGGAACTGTTAACGCAATGTGACGTACGCTAATGTAGCATTCCGTCTTGTTAGTGATTGCGAACCAGGAACCTGGATACTGTGTTATCTTGTATCAGCGTTGTCACCTATATTTCTTTCATAGCCTCCAGTTATTGTTGGTATTATGACCAGTAGACTGTGGACAATCATTCAACTGTGACCGACTTTGTTGTACGTGAACAACTGATCTAGACTGTATCTAGTTGTTTGATCCTTTTTCTGACAGACAGTAGTCAGGAATTACCTTTGGAATTTAACAACTAGATTTTTTTATTTCAACATATTTTATTGACATCTAATCCCATTGAATGTAAATGTCAATGAAATATGTTGAAATAAATAATCTAGTTAAATTCCAAAGGTAATTCCCGACTACTGTGTCAGAAAAAGGCTACACAGTGTATCATATCAGCTGCAGATTATCTACTCATTTCATGTCCAGATTATGGTCTCGGTCAGCGACTAGAACGACAATCTATGGCAGTCTCATGTCCAAACTATAGTCTTAGTAAGCTCTACAGTCTGTGTTAGCTCCAGTCTCAATCATGTCCATAATAAGTATATACTCCTGTCTCAGTAAGAAGCAGACTAAGGTATCAACAATTGCCGTGCTACAGTCTCCATAAGCTCTAGACTATAATCTCATTAAGCTCCAGACTACATTCTCAGTAAGCTCCAGACTATGTAGTCTCAATAAGCTCCAAACTCCAGTCTCCATAAGCTCTAGACGAGACTAGTCTGGAACATACTGAGACTATAGAAGCTTCAGACTAGTCTCAAGAAGCTCTAGAATACAGTCTCAATAATCACCACAGTACCAGTAAGCTCTGCACTATCTCAATAAGTTACAGACTACAGTTTGTTTTCAACAGCACCAGACTATGGCTTCAATTGGCTACAGACTATAGTCAGTCCCTGATGGCCACAAAACAAAGTCTTGCTGCCTTTGTCGGTAGTATCACATCTGTTATTATGAGTCCATGACATCTTCAAAGACTGCTCCTTTGCAGTTTGTGCTTCAGAGGCTTGCAGCAACCCACCCCAATCCACCACCCCCCAATCCCCCAGCCCAAGGGCAGTTGCAATGGTGTCATTTGAGGTTGGAATCTAAACCTGGATCTTCTGCATCACTTGGTCTGGTTATCACACACTCGCAAATCGATCGGTAGGCCAATGAACTTTTAACCCTTTCCGCACAAGCTCAGCCAGGCAGTCTGTGATTAAATATTGGCTTGTGTCGTGTCGTGTTGTGTCGTCGTGTGTGCATGCAGACTGTCACGTACGTGCTTTCCTTGTGGTCGGACCAGACCTTTCTTTTTTGAGTTCGCTTCCTTTTGAGTCCATTTCCCGAAAGTCTTAGGAGGAGAGGAAGAAGAGGAAATCTAAGCTACATGCTCAACTTCCTCATTGGTCGACTTCCTCTGTTGTAGTGGAAGGCAGATTAGCATTTGATGAATGTCATACTTGTGACTTAATAACATGAGGAATTTTCTGTAGTTTGCTTTGTTTTCTATCATTACGTTCGTCACACATGGGTGAAAGATTCTAGCAGCGACCTTAAACTCAATATTCACTCGCTCGCTCACTCACTCACTCCTCGCTCACCACTCACTCTAACATTATGTGGAGTTGTGTGTATTGAATGTCAGGCTCATGACATCTTTCTCTTTTGTATTTTCTGTCATTACGTGAATTTGTGTGTATATATAGCAAATGTCAGGTTCATGACATAAGTCTTTTTCATGTTGTTTTTTTTCATGTTTTTTTTTATCATTACTTGAATGTCAGTCTTATGACATAAGTTATTTTGTGTGTGTATTTTTTCTATTTTGTTTTGTATTCTATCTTTACTTGAAGTTATTTCGAGACTGAGGGTTATAAATACAGTGTAGCAGTTTTGGACTCTGAGATCTGTTCTGCATGTAGAAGCTAGAATGCTCTGTGGTGTGATGGTCATTAGCTGAAGCATAGTGACAGAAAATATGAAACATCCATATTAACACTGAGTGACCCCGGTAGGGTTGAACCATAGGTTATCCTGTATGCTCTCGCTCTATTTATACTGGTAGTGTTAGTATGTCGGATAAGGTAAAAACATTCTTAACCTTGACCTGACAAATTGTGCACAGGTGCTTTGGTGCTGTTGAGCAGATGGCGAGTTAATTTGGTCTTGATTGACATTTCTGCTTTACAATTGGATGGGTATTTAGTTTGTATGGTCGCATCTTGACTTTGAAATAATTGTTGCATATGATCCAGTAATATAATCAGTGTTCGAAATACAGCCTGTCCGCACGCCCGCAACAGGTTATTTTCAGCAAAGACTGGTAACGTTTTATCCCTGCATGCCCACATATTGTGTTACTTTTTGTTTGTTTTTCAAGATGTATATCATCGATCACTGGCCAACATGTATGAGGACGGGTAACTTCTCAGACTTACCAGTCCTCATGGCTGGCAGTGAGATTGCTGGAGTTTTATACACTGATATAATCTCAAAGTAGACATGGGACAGAATTTTGTTAATTTTTATATTAAATTCTGCAACCACCATCTTGTCACTGCATTCTGCAGATGAAGATTCCTTGAAATAATTTTCAATGTGTACTTTCAACACGATTGAATTGTGATACCAGAAACATTTTTATAAAGCCCATTACAGGTTCAATTTGCATTGAAATTTTAAGGAAATCTTGTCCATTTTTGGAGCAGATTGCGTCTTCGATTTAAATTTGAGAAATCTGATGTTTTACTGTCTGTATTCGATCGTGGTTCTGGCTGAACTTGTCATGGATGTCACAGTTCTGGCTGAACGTGTTATGAATTCTGGCTGAACTTGTCATGGATGTCACAGTTCTGGCTGAACTTGTTATGAATTCTGGTCTTCGCAAATGGGTGAAAGATTCCCGCAGCAACGTTAAACTCTATATTCACTCACTTATGAATTCTGGCTGAACTTGTCATGGATTCTGGCTGAACTTGTCATGGATGTTGCGGCTCTGGCTAAACTTGTCATGGATTCTGGCTGAGCTTGTCGTGGATGTCACGGTTCTGGCTGAACTTGTCATGGATGTTTTAACTTGTGTACCTGTACAATGCTCGTTCATGTTCTGAAATTATCTGTCTGTTAGCGCATTCAAGAAATATTGAGTCATGTACGATGCAATTTCTTTCACTTCCTATAATCTGATATTAATTCAAATTGGAAAACATGGACTATGTAATATTGCATTGACATTTCAGCATTGACACAAACATAAAACAGTGTTCCCGAAACATGCTGAAATACAATTTTCTCCTGGCGACATTGAAACCGAAACTACAATTACATTACGAGATTCGAGAATTCTTGTTCTTTTTGTGTAAACGATGGTTTTAAAACGATGGTTTTAAAACAAGACTTCCAATTAAAATATGCAAGTTTTCCCCTGAGAGGAAATGCAGACAGTGGTTCCCACACTGTTTTGGGGGAGATTGGCACTGGGAAAATCATCCATCTCGGGATCCTGTGATTCATGGAGTTCTTCCACAGCTGTCGGCTTTGAAGCATAATTAGTTAGCCAATCCCTCCATCTCAGGCTATATGAGGACATTTTAACACCACACTTTCAAACATTTGTCTATTTGCATTCAATTTCCGTATGTTTTAAGGTTTGGAATTGTTTTTCTCTCTCTGTTTTCTGGAACCGCAGAACTGGTTTGTTTCCAGGTCGGAACTAGAGTGCAGGGTTTGAATTTTGTTTTGGTTAATGTTGCCATCTTGGAAGACGTGCAATAGTGGCCATGTTCATATAGACTGTTGAATATAATTCATGCTTTGACAGTGTTGGTATTATTGTAAGAGGGAAGGAGGGAATTGTTGTTGCCATAGGCCTGGTAAGTGGTGGGTACAGCATGTAAACTAGCACAACTGTGTTGCTCTGCGCTTCGCAAATACATCACT
>JAUTBV010147853.1:0-10859 GCA_032361325.1 Lepetodrilus fucensis | reverse complement strand
CTTCCTAAAGATTACATCAATCCAAACGCTACCATTGTGGCCTATGGAAAAGTATTTGGTTGTGTAATACCTATAGGGTGCCAGAATAGATAGCAAAATAGTAAACGGGGCATCTTATAGCTACAGTTCTGCAGATATATCTATATTATCTTCTGACCTTTGACATATCTCTGATGTCTTACAGGTGCTGGTAACGCATGCGTGATGCGCATAACCAAAGTAGCATGTGAGTATATCTATATTATCCCGGTCCCGCCCATATGCTTATTATGATTATTATTATTGAATTATAATTATGGTTATTATTATTTTTATTATTATTATTATTTGTATAAGCCCCTACAGATTACTTAAATATGTGGGATTCGAGAAATAGCAAATATATGTTATTTTGAAGGAAAGGAACCCAATATGAGCTATACACCTATAACCGTAAAATATCTTCTGAGATGTCAATAGCGTTGTCAATAGTAAACCGGATTCACAAACCGTCAAATTTGCTAAATTACTTCTTGATTTTAAACCTTGTTATAATGATGTGTCTAGACGCAATGGAAGATCGTGAAGCATCTTGGGTTCATGGCTCGTAGGTCAATGTATGTGCGTGTGTCTATATGTTTGTGTCAAATTCCTGCCATCACCAGGAGCTGTCTTCTACATATAAGCAAGTTGGAATTAACTCTGTAATTACATGCATATTCTGACCAGTTAACTAGGAATTAACTAGATACTAATAGAAGTATGCATAATCATCTAATAATGTTATGTTTGAAGTACAGCCTGTTTTCAAATAAATATAATTAATCTTAAAACGAGGGATTGGGCTGGGCACCAACATATCTATTCTCTGACAATTAGTTTAAACATATTTAATTCACCATAGAAATGGATTGGGCTACAAGTTATTCCAACTTAGGAAAAAACCCGCTCCTGAAATAGTTACATCAGATATATTTCTACAACATAATATAACACAAATAGAAGAGAGAATAGTATGTACAAAGGGAGAAGAGAAATATGGATGAAATGAAATGGTATTTACGTATGCACATAAAGCTGTATTTATTGATTATAAGGAATTATTATTTTTAAATATTTATGTAAAACGCTTGGATTTTTTAATGTACAGCTGTACAGCAGTAACTGTTTTCATTTTGTCTACTACTAGACCATGACTCTCGTAGCAATATCTAATACCTACGAAAGCTCATGGTGGATATGAGAGCTTCGAGAAACTATACCAGTATACTATAGCGCAACTACGGACAGTAAACTAACGTAGACTGCAGTACCGTATCTCTTTAAATTATACCCACTTTCATTTATGCATCTAGTATTGAATAACCATTATGATATCACTACGAACACACTATAGTCCTTGGCCTGGCCCCGAGATTACGAAACGTTTTGAGTACGATTTCATGCTCAAGCACAAAATGTACATGACATTTTATGACTAAAACTTTTAACATGAAATCCTACTCAGAAAAGTTTCGCAATCTCGGAGCATAGTCTACCAAAGTGAAACCGGGTGCACATTCCCTCTATTGGATTATGTTTTAACAAACAAACAAAATACCCACTGCATTACATAATAGATACTTGACATTTTCAGCTATTGCATTATCAGCATATTCACTATAAACATTACAGTTAAAGTTGAATACATACGAAACATGAACATTAAAGGCAAGTTATCACAATGGTAATACAGTAATACTATCGTAAGAAACGAAACAAAGGCATGAGGGACTAATAATTCATTAAGACAAGAACCGAGTATATTATAATGTTTGCTTCAAACCATGACTTTAAGTACAAATAGTTGAGGGAAGGTAACCCTGATAGTTCCAGATAAAATTAACCATGTACATTTGATCACGTTGATAACCCTTGTACTGTAATGATAGTACATGGTCAAACTGAGAATGTATGACAATTAATATTTTGTTCGATCAAACTCATGAAAACCAATTGTGAGCAAAATATATTGATTGATTGAATTAACGCTTTATGTCGCGGCGGGAATATCTCGCCCATAGGCGACGATGTGCAAAATAAAAATAGGATAATGCATGCAGACTATTTCTAATCTGAACTATTGCACAAGTCTGCCATTAGTGCTGATGATTAATACGACAAAAATTAAATCAATATTCATTAAATTAATTAAAGTAGAACGTCCACATTATAAGATCATAATGGGTCCACTAGATTCAAGAACCACGACTGTTTGAATTGAACACTAAATATGTACTTATAAGTGACACATGCACCGGTTATTTAATGATTTGATAGCATTGTCAACTATATTTGAAAAGTAAAAGCCTAAAAGACAATTCTATTTTTGGTAAAAAAAGCAGTCGATTTAGTCGATTAAAGAAACTTGAAAGTATGATTATGTGTTTTTTTAAATCAAGAAATCTCTGGGGGGTGTAAATTAGTCCTATTTTTAGGATAGTCAACTATGATTTCATCTGATAACATTATTATTGTACGCCAGAGCGAGAATCTTTCACTTTTACGGAGTCCAGCTGGATTCATTGTGACACTAATCAGCATATTGTCTCCTAGTAAGAAAAAACAACAATTATGGTGTCTACTGTATAGTTGTAGATGACCTTCACTGCACCAATAGGCATGAATTTGGCCAAGCCAATCAAATCTAATCTATTAAACTACACTTCCAAGTTGGTCCCACAGATAATGTACTAGTATTTAATATCAATTCCCCACATGATTAAATGAGGTACCACTGCATGTTGTATTGCAGTTCATAATTAAATAATACAAATAATAGATTTTAAAAATACCAACGTTTTACCACACATTATTTACATAAAGTTCTCGAGAGCTGCAAGACCACATTAATTAAAATAAAACATACGTTTATTTTCAAGCTTTAACTATAAAGTTATCATATACATCATAATATGACTACTGTATGCATACAAAAATATACTTCGTGTCTATGTGTAAACATATCTATCACAATAAGAGTTAACCTCATCTAAAATACATGTCACACATGTGGTTAAAGGTATACAGACCACATTGCAAAAATAAATGACAGTCTCATTCTCAAGTTTTTTTATATTCCACAACCTTGGTTGACATTCTGAGCATTTCTTTATTATTTTGTTCCCTCGACTTTCTTAAAGTACAAAACAATAGAACTGGCATGAAAGAAAAATAAGCAATTATCAAGAGACATAACTTGATGCAAATAGTAACTAACATGTTGGTAAAAAAAGAACAATCTATTTCCTAAGGCTCTTGCTTAATCTTCATGAAAACAAATATTTTAATTTAGTTGATATAAACAATTACAAGAATATTGTAAATAAAATTATTAACTTTACCAAACTGACCTGTTTCCATAATGTATTAATATTGGGGAAAAGCTTTAGAATTGTTTTCAGTTGGTGTATAATTTTGTTACCAATTTCAGAAATGTCATTGATTGGTTTATCAAATTCCATGCAACTGGTCTCGACTTCTATGCAACTGGTCTCACATTTCTTGCAACTGGTCTCAAATTCCTTAGAACTGGTATCAAATTCCTTGGAATTGGTCTCGAATGCCATGCAACTGGTCTAAAATTCCATGCAATTGGTGTCTCAAATTCCTTGCAACTGGTCTCAATTTTCTTGCAACTGGTCTTGAGTCTGAGAAGGACCTGTGCCACTACATATTCAAAGATTTCCCAACCACCAGACTGGTTCTAAAATGTGTTCCAGGTTAGTTACCCTATCTAACACCCTACCAACTTGGCTATCCCACCTTCTGGAAGATAATTCAAGTGTTTTGACTAAATAATCAACCCATGCCAGTGCACTTAGGAATTGAATATAAGTAGCCATAGAATGAGAGCAAAAATAGAAGAAATACCACAAAGAACTAAAAGTGAAGAAATGATGATAATGATAATAATAATAATAATGAATACTAAAAAATTAACATTTGGCCAAAATACTAATACTAGGTCTAGTGCAATACTGTTGAGTGAAAGAACAGTAGAAGTAGCTCAAGTAACTACATGTATATGTGTTGTTACAGCTAGTATCACAAATAATATTGAGGTTTAGTTGTAAATTAAAATTCTGCAAAAGATGTGATGATATATGTCATATTGCATTATAGTGTCATATAAATTTATATTTTTACTAAACTAGTGTCAAAATACGAACATTCTGCATTAGATGTTAAGATATATTTCATATTCCATTATATTGTCATATTTATTTTTACTAAACTAGTGTCAAAATATGAACATTCTGCAATAGATGTTAAGATATATTTCATATTCCATGATATTGTCATATTTATTTTTACAAAACTAGTGTCATATTGTTAGAACATTAGTAGATGTAGTATGGTATATTAATGTTATTTTCCAAATTATCTTCTGTGATACCAATGTGATATTTTCATTGAACAGAGTACATTATTTTCAACAAGAAGATCTGAGGCCTACATACAATTTAAATAAAATAAGGCGGATATGGAAGGTGGTATTCTTGAATTTCAAAGAATGATACGTAATATCCATATATCATCAAATCACTAACAGTGTGACACAAAACAGTTGTTGAGTATTGAAAGGAAACATTCTCATTATACATCAAATACTGTAAATCATAAACCTTTAGACATTAAAATACACAGGAATTCAATGTTAACACCAACAAGCAAATTTTGTAATTTACAGAAAATGTATTCAGGATGTAATATCTCGCATGTTTTTCCAATAATCTTAATATTGCTGTCCTCAATATGAGCAAAAGAGGAAAATATACTTGGCAAGTTAAATTTTGTTTTAACATAACATATCACGATGAGAACACAACACAACACAACAAATACAACTAAATAACAGAACAAACTGAAAAGAAAATAAAAAATAAATAAAAGAACTTGAAATAAATAGAAACTAGGATACAATTAACACAATTGCCATTTCTAAATAATAGTATGAATCATAGCATAATTGATACCATTTCCAGCCATTTAACTATATGTGCCATTAAAACAATGTTTGATATAGAATATAGCACAACTCCCTATGGTGCAGGTATAAAGCATTGCAATAAAAGAGTAAATAGACAACTGTACAAGTGCTTCACAAAACATGATATGGCAATGTCACTTATATTGAGCATTTACATAGCTGTAAAGTTTATTTCCTCTCCTTTTATTTAACCTTTCCACTGCTGGAGGTGTCTGAAGCTTACATATAAAACATAGCCTATGATGCCACCAGCAGTGAGTGTGTTAAGAATTGAGTATAGATATGTACAGGGACTATATGTGAAATTGACAGATATGTCAATATTGAAAGCAAACAAATCCTGACACTGAGAATAACACCTATAAATGAAATTGACATTTGAGCTATTGAGGCCTTGCACAGAACAAATGTTTGGGTGGCAAAAAAACACATTGGGTGGCAGAAAACAATCTGGTGACGTCAGCAACGGTGGAAAATCTCATTGTCTTGCCACCCACGATGCTATGTGATGCATTGAGTGACGTCACATACAAGGCCTCAAAATGACTATTTCCCCCTGTGTTGAAAACAAAATGGCAGCCATCTTGGATCTCCCTACAGATAGGTCAATGTTGAAAAAAGCAATTACTTGCAGATAAAAATGTCACAACTCAGACACAAAATTACTGTAAGGCATTACATGTAGTAGTAGTGAATTATTGCTTTACGTCACAGCGGGAATCTTTCATCCATACGTGACGAGAAATTACATGTACTAACTTTCATAAGGCATAGCTCTTGTGTACGCGATTCATTGGCTTGTTTACTTGCCTATATAAACAATACTAAACAGAATTCACAACCTGTGTGTACACTCCTTCACAATTCACAATGTATGGCAAGTTTGATATGGTTATTGACACTTGTCTAACATAACTATAATGTACATCTAACATCTCTAATGGGAATAACATCTAATGCAAAGTACTACAAATGTTTTAGTTTCTATTGCAGTTTCTCATATTAAAATGTAAATGACAAAAAATTAGTATTTGATACTCACACATCAACTACACAATACAATACAGCTATGTTCATGTTGGTCAAACATATTGGTCACAGGTTTGAATCACTTTGAAGGTATCTTAATGATAAATAAAAAATAATAAAATAAAAAATAAATTAAATATAATAAGGCACACAATATTGCAAACTAATAGACAATGCAACACAAACAACCTGGGATACCATGTTCCCTCGATATAAAGCAGACTTTCGCATCCATGCCATAACCTTTGGTTTATTCACATACAGTACATGGAGGCGTTATATCGAGGGAGCACTGCACATAGCAGAGTCTGGGACTATAATGACATTGCATGCCCACATCAAGTATAACGGTCAATTCAAATAGCTTTTACATGATTAATACAAAAACACTAAAACTCATTTCAATGGTATGATTGGAATATCGTTTGAAATTTTAAAAACTTTTTATAGGAATGATTTTACAGAGGTGTGTGCATGATTTTACAATTTAATTGAGATCGTGTGTGAATTTGGTCCAGATTATGACACTGACAACACTGGATGTATCTTGCTAAAACAGCAACAAATCTTTATCCTGAGACAGATACCCTACAACAGTTGTGATTGCATGTTAAGGTGTCAAACATGTGTAAACAGTAAGTATATCCGTACATATATGGACTGCATAGCATCTTGTTCTAGGCATTAATCAATGATAAAAAGAAAAATATTGTTACAATACAGGGGCAGATATGGATGGAACGCGACGGGAAGAGATGCAAGGGGTGCACATAGACTTTATCGACTGATATTATATTTATTATTTTTAACCCTATCCATGCTGGAGGCAACTGGAGATGCCAAAATAAGCTGTGTTTGTGTCTATTACAGCAGGGAGAGGGTTAAACAATCATAGCTAATACAATGTATATAGATAACTGAAACAACTTCACTGGATTTGAACCATGGGTAAAAAATGGCCCTCGTGCACACCCCTGTTTGTACAATAGCTCGTTCACAGCTTTCTACACATTCTGTGCCTCCATTTTTTTTTCAAAATTCTGTATCCGCCCCTGCAACAATTTGGAACAAACTTTTCAAAAGATCAAAACATCAGCAGTAAACGTAATTGTTCATTAACATGATTAATATGATAAACATAAACAGACTACAAGTTCTGAAAGTGCTTACTCATCTAGATAGGTGAACGAATGAACACATTGAGCACCAAAACGTAATCTTACAAGAGTTGTCAATAATTAATTAACAAGATCACACGTAATTAGGCTACAAAATCACAATTTACAGAGCTTGGAGGAACAGTATTGTCGACTATTTCCTGGATGAACAGTCAATTTGGTTGTGAAAATATTTACAGTGGTTTTTTTTTGCTTAATGTTAACCCTCTCCCTGCTGGATTAAGCACAGGTACTGCTGTTTAGGGCACATATGCTTGCCTTCAGCATGGGGAGAGTTAATGTGCTGTGGAAGTGATTGTGACGAAGGCTGGAAATAAAAATATGTACATTGGTTTTTGTGTTGATATGTACAGGTACAATTTACAAAGGAGATATACACTAAACTAGATGTTGTGCCAATGCATTGTGCCACTGGCCTCCGTTCTACAGAATGCTCGTAACGCTACTGTCGTAATTCACTATGGTTACTCTCGTAGCAACCCGTTACGATTCATGCAGCCTTCCACAGAACAATCGCAAGATACGATCCTCGTAAGTTATGGCCAAATCTGACGATAGGTCTGAAACAATGTCTGCACCGATCGTAGCTTAAAATTTATGTTATATCCAGCATATAATTTATTATGTGTGTACCGATCGTAGCTTAAAATTTATGTTATATCCAGCATATAATTTATGTCTGCACCGATCGTAGCTTAAAATTTATGTTATATCTAGCATATAATTTATTCAAAATAACTAACTGATGCTATATTTACGGTAAAAATCATCACATCAAGTAATTTCTGAGCAGTGAATAAATACTGTCAAAAATCAAACACTGAATAATATTCCCACATACATTCATTCTTACGATTCCAAATTGTCTCTCGATCGGAGTATCTTTACGATTGCCCTACGATTGTGTTGTGGAACAGACTTAGCACTTTCACTTTAGAGTTGTAACACTAACAATGATCTTAGTGTCTGCGGGTGTCGTAAGTTATGGTTGTTCTGTGGACCTGACACTACTATAAAGAAAACTATGTACACTGGTTGTTGTGTTATTGTGTTGCATGACACAAGCTGAACACAAATATGCGACTAATCAAGAAAAGACTTCACCATCCTTTTTCACTTTTGTCCAAGAATGCCAGATTCTGAAAACAAGATAAAAATACGCACAGGAGTGAGTGAATATGGAGTTTGAGGTCGCTGCAGGAATTTTTCACCCATTTGCGACAATATAAGTACAGGAAAACAATAACTTGTAAATAGTTTGGAAAGAATTGGGACAAAAATACTGCATACAAAAACACAGTAGAAGAAGGCTTATGAGCATAACTGGATAAAACTGATTGCACTTGTAGATCAGTTAACAATAATAATGTATAGATTGGGTGAGTTATTATTTTACGTCACAGCGGGAATCTTTCACTCATATGCAACAATAATAATGTATAGCCTTTGTTGACGAGAAATCCAATAACCCATCCGATTTCCCCCATATATTTTCACAACTGTATCAATTATTTATAAAAAAAATGAATTGGAGTTTAGAGTCGCTTTCTAGATTCTTTCTCTAATATCACAACTTCTCAGTTTAGGGCAGGAAGAAACCTGCAACATCCGTAGCGCTGAATGTTGCAGTAAACCTGTGAGCACTGGATGGTATGGATGATAACTGTATTGCCACTCTACAGTCAGTGCATCCTATCAATATCGCGTCAGAAAGGTAACTTTCGCAAACATTGATGCTGGGCTCCCAGGACGGGATTTGAACCTGGAACCTTTGGCTCCGAAGTCCAACGTTCTACCACTGCGCTACATCCCGCCCCGAGTACTCCTACACAAGGAGATTGAAGTAAAAATTATGTCATTCTTCTTCAAGAATGATCTGGCTTAACCTTGTGGTCTCCACTGTCACATTGTTTGAAATTACTGCCATCCATAGATGGATATAATTTATAATTGGGTATCATTTGCAATCATCTCCAGATTTTCCAGATTTCAGTATTGGCATAATACAAAGCTATTCTGCTCTACTAATTGGGGTCGTTCGGCTATCTTTCTAACGAGAAATTGTTTCATGTATGATGCATTTGAAATATGCTCAGGTTTCATTTGGGATCCATCTTTTGAAAGAGCATTGACCTTTTACCTGCTGGAGTATTATGAACATCACGCCCTATCTGCACTCTCAGACTGCCTACAGCAGATAGAGAGTTAACCCTCTCCAACTGTATTAGGCACAAGCACTGCTCTTTTGGGCATCTGTGGTTGCCTTCAGCAGGGAGAGGGTTAAGAGTGTTGTGAAAGGACACTCAGAATCAGCACTAATGACAAGAACAATCCTATCTTGGGGCCTACACTTTAAGATAACTTTGTGAAAGCATGCAAATATCCTGAAAGTATCCAATTAAACACTGATCATCATCACTCATTGTAATATTTATAGAATTGTGGAAAATATTATATAAATTCATGAGTATTGATCTTAATACTATACTGATACCAAAGGAAGGTTTTATGACATTAAAAAAACAATAAATACAATTTCTTTCTGAAAAACAAAAATGGATTTGAAATACGAGGTATCTTGTGCTAGTTGTGGTATTCTGTTTAATGTGGAGTTGTGGTATTCAAATGGAACTGATTGGATTGGGTTATTTCATGGCATTGGTAGTAGAGAAGATAACCCATTGACCTAGTGAACTGTGGCAATGTCCTGTGTCACTGTCCATGACAAGACAGCTATGTTCAGTGTCACTAGTGATGATAGCTAGTGAATGGAGCTGTCACTGTCCTCAGTCCACACCAATCTACTCACACAACTCCAGATGACAGGCGGAGACGTCACGGCCACCGATCACCTCAAAATGTCAGCCATAATGTATGACCAATTGGCATAATTTTCCAGGGGAAAAAAAAAAAGATTTCCACAAAATTGGACCAATTTTCTGAGCTGTACCTTAGAACAAAGAACACACAAATAGGACTAATGATGTACGTACCTCGTCTTGATGGTATCTCCACTTTCAAGCGTCCGACAAAACATTTCTCCAACATTGATTCTGCATTTACCCATTTGTGCACCTAAAAAAAAAAGAATGGAATAATTAAAGTATACTGTTCATTTGAAAACAAATTTGTTAACATGTTTAATAGAGCTTGTTTTCTTTTTGTTTACATGCTATTGAACCAATGCACTACCAATTTGCCTGCAGACATATTGCAAACAATTTGTAGCACTATTAGTTTACTAATGTAGGTATTACGATGTACAACCTTCAGCAGTTTGTAGCACTATTAGTATTAGTTTACTAATGTAGGTATTACAATGTACAACCTTCAGCACCACGTGAAAACATTATAACATTGCAGTAATTACAGTAATATAAGAGTTACAATACTGATATATTTATTAGTTCACAAAGTAGACCTTTATGGGCATGTTACACGTTCAATTCACTTAACAAATTGACTAGTACCAGATGAGTTCAAACCTGTTATTGAGTAAATTTTTAAAACTTCCTTCTAAAACTATTATCAAATTAAAAAGAATATGTTCAATGTACTTGTGTACAGGTTTACTGCAACATTCAGCGCTACGGATGTTGCAGGTTTCCTCCTGCCCTAAACTGACAAAGTCGTGATGTTAG
>JAUTBV010147842.1:0-10860 GCA_032361325.1 Lepetodrilus fucensis | reverse complement strand
CAATGACAGCCAAGAAAGCACCACTGCGGTGTATTGAGTGCCATAGAAACAGCATCGGCGCCACATTGGATCCACGGGAGATGGAATAGGACACCTAGAATGGTGCTTGTCTAGGAGTCGAAGTGTCACTACGTCCCAGACGAAACATTTTGCAGGCAATTCCTAGACTCAAAGGCAGCCAGAATAAGGCATCTCTGGTTGGCTTCAGCATGAAGAGGGTTAATTTGTATTCAATGTTCAGAATGATAAGGAAAACAGTAGACTACTAGTAATATTCAAGCATACTCATAATCATACTGCTCAAAAATCATATTGGAAATATACAATTACATAAAATAATCATAAAACATTAAGAAACTATCCTAAGAAACTAATACATGTTTTAACTGTTTTATATTACCATTTTTATTACAAATCCAATCGCATTAAATCGTGTTCAAAATTATTCAAATATATTTACCTAACTCATTTTACTATTTTTAATAGCCATTCCATCATGCCCACTGCATATCTAATCGCGCCAAAGGTTTTCAAACTATTCCAATTGCAAATCTAAACTTGCTAAATGTTGATAAAGCTTTCCAGGGTAAATCTAAGCATGCCACAGATTTCCAATGGTTTTAGTGAAAATCTAATCATGCTAAATGTTCATCTGGTCGTGCATTGGCATCAATCAGCCCAGGTTAACCCTATTCATCCGGCATTATCACTCTCATTGCTTTATCATGTTTATAGGGCATCCCCAGCAGGAAGAGAGTTAATGGAGATATATAATTAACTGTTAGCAATGTCCAAACTTCCTGTCAGCCTCTGGTGAAATCAGAAAAGTTGCCAACCTTCCGGAGACTTTTGTTTATTGTCTGATATATGCTATGACTAATTGGAAATTTGGCTTTCTGGGCAATGGCATCTTCAATCTTGTTTCGAACAATGACTTTAGAAATAAGAACCAAGCAACACAACATACCACCTTCATCAAAATTACCTGATTTTTAATTGATATTGATGAATGTTTTCTCAGTAAAATACCTGCATTATCAGGACTTGTAGATATATAGTAAACATTATTATGGACTCTGCTATTTCAGATATATGGAAAAGTTCATAGTCATATATTTCATGCTTTCTGGTAAGGCATGGTAAGGTGAAACTTTCACTTGTTTTCTTTTTAAGAAACCAATTCTCAATTCTTTTAGAAACATAAGTAACATAATGTCTTCATTAAAACTATCTTATTATTCAACATTTCATCAGAAGTTTAAGTGTTACAATACTGGACAGTTGAATTCTGTTGTTAAAGAAAGTAATGGAAAAGTTTACAATCATGAATGTCATGCCAAATGAATTTGATCAGTCAGTTCCCAATAATTCTTGATTTATAAGCAAGATAGCATGTATTGGATTTATCAAAACTTTTCTATTACTCAACTTTAAAATTACATCAGTAAACTACCAACAACATCATCATTAGTAAACTGTACATAAAGTTTGTACATTGCAATTCTGTTATTGTAGAAATATGGGAAAGTTCACAACATTAAGACGGTCAGATGCTGTTGAGCTGCCATCTTGCCACCACCTGGCACCATGTCCAGATAGCGTGAGATTACACGGAACCATGAGATTAACGGAACCAGTGTCCAAGACTGGAATGTGCATGGAGAAGCAAGCATCAATCATCTGGTAAACGCTGCGAGACATTTCCCCAAGGCTCAAGTTTAATTCAGTGAGAACTTGAGATGCTGCACACTGTAGTAAGTAGTTCCTAGTTATAGGAAGGCAAGGGGCCAGGATCAACCAACATTTAGCATGTGAAATCGTGCACCTACAATAATCCATTGCAACTCCCAGTAATCCAAATCCATTGCAACTCCCAGTAATTCATTGCACTCCCAGTAATCCATTGCAACTCCCAGTAATTCATTGCTGCCATTATATATAGACTAGAAATTCTGAAAAATCTTCTTAACCTTGTCTTCTAATTATAAATTCTATGTAGTATACTTTGGCCAAATATCTTTTAAACATTAACACTTAAATGTCAGAGGTATTAGAAATGACAGTGGAATATATAATGAAGAGAAACAAAGAAACCAGAGATGCCCTGAACAGCAGTAACTATTTCTAATCCAGCATGGAGAGGGTTAAATGACTTAAAACCAAAGAAACTATCACTAAAAAGGTCAGTTGACTTTCATCATTGAGAAATAAAACAATTTATAAAAACATTACACATTGTGGCGCCCAAAATTAGGTTCACCAAAATCCCACCGCCATCCATCATAAAACTGTTAACAATATTCCTCATGCCAATACAAGACTAGTCGGTATTTGACGGACATAATTCTTACATTTGGAGCTCTCCGTCTTCATTCAATAACAATTAACATTGCCATTAGCGCTCTTTCTAACAAATCAGCTTTCATTTGTATAATGCACATGCCATGTACAGATGTGTGTAGGTTACCTATTTAACCTCTGACCTGACCTCTGACCTAAGCAAGACCACCCATTAGTAACCAATGTCTGGGAAGAACAGGAAGGATACACATGGCAGATGAGTGTTGTGTTTGTAGAACATGATGTTACAGGGCTAGGGTTGCCTGACTACCAGGCTCAAATCATGTACTACATCGCTATGACAACATCACTATGACAGCATTGCTATGACAGCATTGCTATGACAGCATTGCTATGATAACTCCAAGAAGTATTATGATTAATGGTTTTATCAAACACAGATGTTCACCAGAAAAACATGTTCATAGAAAAAAACTACATCTAAACTGAGAGCAAAAAAATAGAAAAAAGAAAAAGTTGAGAGAAAAACACAAGAACAATTTAATTTGAAATATTAGAAAACAATTAGAGTCTAGTATTCCTGTAAAAGTTTCTTCTAAAGGTATGATTAAAAACTTCGGAGAAAAAAAAAAAAGTACATATCATTTAAATTATTTAAGCAGATGCCACAAATCTCCAATTATTTCTCTAACCATAACAACCATCCACCCAATAACCTGTGGCTTGAAACTACAATCAACACATTTAGCCTAAACCAGTTGTCAGATTGGTGAATAATTCAGTGTTTTGGTTGATCATGTATAGCAGATTAGTTTCCAAAATTTGATCACTCACAGATTGGAATCTCTGTGAATACCAGTACATGTTCATGACAAATGTGTACAAATAGATTTTCGTGATATCTGCTACAAAAATAGTACCAATAGTGAAAGCCGATACCAGAGTAATTATCACTATCTTCAACCTAATTACTGATTACTGATTACTAATTACTCATTGAGCAAACCAGGCATGGAGCTACGAACACAACTAATTGCAAAGGTCCCATTTCACAAACCATTTGTTGGTCGAAAGTTGCAAAAAGAATTTTAAAAATATATTTATGGTACTGGGTTTTCGCAGAGTTGTAAATCGAAATCTGTAGATTTTTTTTTAACAGGGGATTTTTTAACAGAGGGAACTTATCGGATAGGTATTAAAGGATGAACACCAATGATCGACAACAGATGGCATGAATCATGACCATCATGTACAGCCTCGGGCTGATCAAGCCAGTCAAGATGAAACTCCACACACAATGTTTGATCGTAGTAAGAGGATTGCCTGCCAATCTTAGATGCAATTGGCCAAGCAGAATCTCAAAGATCCAAGTCATTTGTTAATGGACGCGCAAAGACCCGAGTCGATTGATAACTGAAACCAGAACTGAAACTGGAAACTATCAAGAAGTCCTTCGCAAGAACCAAGCACCAACAGGAAGACATCTTCAAAATTCACATAAAAATGAGTATCCAAAACAGGAAGTTAAATGTCCAATTGTCAGTGGAACATGATTAAAAAATCTTCTGCAAGGTTACGGTGACCAGTTCCCAACAAATGTCTCATCCTCCAGGAATCTGGTACTCTGCCTAGAAAAAGGCTGCCAGCATGTGGAGCAATTTCAAGGTCAAAAAGTCACAAAATTCAAGGCATATAGGTAATTTTCAAGGCTTTTCAAGCTTTGCGAATTGCATGAACAGTGGATTCATTAATGAGGCTGGCATACTGTATAGTTCAGTATGGACATTTCAAGGAATTACATGTAATTCTAAGGTATTTTAGAATAAGACCTGTCAAGACAAGCGTTGGAAATTCAAGGCTATTTCATACTGGAGAGCCCTGACACCGGCACACTGCAGATAAATGATTACAACACCTTTCTGCAGCTGCCCCCATCTCTGACAACACCACAGCATATAGCATCTCCATAAAATCTCCTTTTATCGCCCCCTCCTGACTCTACCTGCATTGATTCCGAAGACAGAGTACGGTACAACAAGTCCCCCTCATGGTAGGTCTGACCGCGGGACAATTAGATTACATCGTAGAACCACATGGCCTCAATATGCACATGCTGCGAGATCTTAGTTTCAATCAATCTGTTTGTTCGGCTTTCCACGGACACGATTCCCTTACAACTGAACAACTTAATTCCAAGCTTTGGTTCTGATAAATCCATAATTTATTTACTATTTTGTGAATATCTCGGTCTATTAACAGTCGCTGCAGGAATCTTTCATCCATCTGCGACGATTATTAACAGTGAATAACATACAATGTTACTTTTCTGATAACACTATATATAAACTAAATAAATCTCATCTCGGATCATATTATGGAGAAAATTGCTGTTTTCCCCCCCGTGATTCAGAAAATAAAATAAATATACTTTAGCAAGACATCATGTCGTTTATAGGTTTGGAAGAATACATTTGTAGAGAACATAATGCACTATCAATCTTGTCTGTAGGCCTACTTAATAAAATGTAATAGTCTGATACCAAGACATCATCCCATTCCCTTGATACATGGGAAACACTAAAGAAAATAATCTCCAGTTTAACTATTTTCTTGCTGGAATCGATCAGAAATTCCCAATGAGCAAATGGCTGCGATTAATCCTGAACTGCTAAGGGGTTAAATTCATCAAATCTGGCAAAGTTATTGTCCTATTTATAGAATAACTGTATTCCAATCAGAAGATAATGAACGGACCATCCCACCGACCTTATCAAGGTACCATATCAATATCTGCTCCGCTGACTAACAGGATATCTCCGGCTATCTGGACTCGGCACAATGAGGGTCAAAGAGCTGAGGGTGTAAACATACCATGTCCAGTTTCACAGCAGGTTCAGTGTGTATGATGCACACCAGCAGCCATAATGAACGATTAATTGTTGCATGGAGTGGCAGAGTGTTGGTATGAGTGGGGAAGAGTGTAGGGGGAGTACAGTATATGTGTGTGGAGAGGAGGATTGGGTAGGTGGAGTCTAAATCATAGCAGACGCCAAATTTCACAGCAAGTTTTGTCTTTGCATTGTGGTCCAGTGAGGATGACTGATTAGGTGTTGCATGAAGTGGCAGAGTGTCGGTATGATACTATGAGTGTTGGGTGGCAGGGCTCTAGACTAACATTCTGAGTTACTTGCCTGCAGAGCAAGTCAGGGCAAGTAGCAAAGGCATCAAAGATGCAAAATGTTAAAAAGTAGTGCAATTTAACTTACCCCTGGACATCGGGCATATTTTATTCCTCAGTACTGGGTAGGGTGAAGTGTGTGGTGGGGTGGGGGTGGAGTGTGGGGTGGAGTGTGTGGTGGGGTGGGGTGGAGGAGGAAGAGAAAACATCCAAATGATAGCAGACACCCAGTTTTACAGATTTCTGTATCCATAATGACTGGTTAATTTGCTGCATGGAGAGATGTAGTGTTGAGCTGAGTGGTGTAGTGTTGAGCTGAGTGGTGTGGTGGAGTGTCAGGTGGTTGCTAAGAGTGGGGGGAGGGAAGTCATTTGAAAATCTGCAATGTTAAAGGTATATTTGTGACCCCCTGAAAATTAGAAGATTTTACCACCTTTAATATTAGGCCTATAGAAAATGACCCCCTTTAGATTATTATCTTTATTTCGAACACTGGCGAGTGTGTGTGTGTATGTTTGACTCCAAATCAAGAAGTCTTACAACACATCCACATTTCCCCAGTTTTCCGACATCAGAGACTTTCTCCGCTGGACGTCCAAGGGAAATATCCCTTCTTGACCTGCGTCCATTAAATGTATGGAGACATTATCAGCTGAGATAAGTGGGAGGGTATTTCTCCCATCAGGTGGCTGGCCATAAACCCATAACTACACGGAACCAATTCATGTAGGCCGAGTCAGTTCATAGTCCCGCCTCACTATGATGAGAAACAAGGCTGTAAAGCCAATATTGCAAATTCCTGGTAACAACGTATCTCACTAGCAGAGAGGCATAACTCACCGTTTTCACACGACCAGCATCGCTTATACTATTTAGGATGCGTCCGTAATAAATAAATAAATTTGCCATAAGAATAAATAAAAGGATTAAACATCAAGAATATACTTGATATCAATTATATTTGATGTTGGTGAGTGAGTGAATATAGAGTTTAACGTCGCTGCGGGAATCTTTCACCCATTTGCGACGAATTTGATGTTGGATTCATCATTGAATAGAATGTTTGTTCAGATCATGTGGATCAGTGATAATAGTCTCTAAACCGTCTCCCTGCTGGATTAGACACAGACACTACTTAAGGCATCTGCACTTGCCGCTAACATGGAGAGTTAATCGGGGAAAGAGAGAGAGAGAGAGAGAGAGAGAGAGAGAGAGAGAAATAGAGAGAGAGAGAGAAAAAGAGAGAGAAAAAGAGAGATATTTTGATTAAATCCAGCATATAGAACATTAGGACCTAAGTTGATATTAAGGATTTCCTAATATTGAATACACTGCCATTAAGCAACTATATATATACACACACACGCATGTTTCCTAGACATCAATTTCTATAATAGTCCATTAATTTCCCTGCCAATCGGAAGAGCGACGGTGATGACATGACGAGACGGAGAGGAGCGACAGTGATGACGTTGTGGGACGGAACCAGGACAGAGTTGGAAGTATTGATTTCATAGTAAAATCTCGCACAATTATCTCAGGTACTTATCTCACATACTTATCACGGGATATAAGTGGAATAGTTTGCTTTCCCTTTGTACAGTAGGGTAAACTATTTCCGTCTAGGAAAATTGTGGGACCTAATACGAGATCTTATTACAGCAATGCCACCAGACTTGGTTAGCATAACTTTTGAATATTCCGAGTAAGTTTTCAATGTGTCTGATATATGCAGACTAGACTATAAACGAGTTAATTCACCGAGGAAGGCTAAGTACTGGTCCGTTCATAGTTGACGCGATGAACGAGGCGGAAATCAATGAGTTGGCGCCTTGACCGAAATTCTTCAGACATAAACAATGACGAGTGTTGGCTTGTTCCGACATTGTGTGACTCAACTACGGATGAGTGTACACAGCAGACTAATTCATAGCTCTGACATATTTATATTTAATGAGACTTCTAGCTTCACTGCACATTTCCACTACAATCAAAAAGCACCCTTTCCATGCAGAGGTGAGAAAATACATGGAACAAATCTGGGGGAAATGACTATGCACAAAATAAATTGCTTTAAATAAGTTTTGATTGAATCTCAAAGTTGCAGTATTCTTAATTGAGAGTTTGATTGTGAGAAATAATAGTTCAGGATTCAAATAAGAAAATGTACTAAAATAATAATCCTTAGAATGAGAGAATACCTTTTACTAACATTGTGGAAAATTTCTACAAATCCTCATGCCGCTCAGCATGAAAAAATACTTTTTATATTGTGAGAAATGTATAACCTAGGTTAAAACTTAAATTAAAACAAGACATCTAAGTCTAATGAATACCAGAGATCCTTCTCAAGGATGCTTCTCGGTATTTGCTGGATTCCAGAATTACGGAACTAACCTGGATTTATGACTCCAGTCTGTTGTGACCTAGCCATTCCACTGTGAAAAATTGGCGCCCGACTCGGGAACCAAATCAATCAAAGTAATGCTTCTTTACCAGTTTAGCTAAGCTCCAAATACAATCTCAACACGGGCCAATGGTCAGGAGATGTCTTTTATTATATGCCAGAAAGAAAATGGTAGAGCTTTTGAGGTGAATTAACCCTCTCCATGTTGGAGGCAACCAGAGATGCCATAAAGAGCAGTAGCTGTGCCTAATCCAAGCAGGGAGATGGTTAAAAACATGAGCAATGTTTTTTGCACCCAGATTCTTGCTGATCACATAATACATCATGAAAGTGGAATAGAGAAAAATGTTGAATGAGCTCATAACCTGAGGGTGGTTGTAAAGTTGAGAAATTCAACAAAAAGTGTTTTACTAGGAAAGAGTTGTCCATTTGGGAAATGAATGAATGAATTATTGTTTTACGTCACAGCGGGAATCTTTCACCCATAGGTGACGACTACATTATTAGTTAATACTATTACAAATTACATATGCAAGAAAAGAAAACAAGCACCATTTGGGAAAACATGTATGCAAGAGTTGAAGCGAAATGGTGAAGTGAATCGATCGGTGCAATTCTGTGGTATTATTCAGACATGCCCCTCATTTAAAAAAATAATTAATTCATGCATTTGAAAAAATGAATTTGATACGTTGCGTTCTTTCTGAATTCAAATGGTAGGTAGGTACTTGTGAAAATACATGTACAAATATTTATATGGCACAAAATAGAGTTACAAAACTACATCTACATGATCAAGTCATACCATTGATATAAATTACCACACTAAAATCAATACATGCATAAATTGTATTACTATAAGAACTTATTTGATGTATAATTTAGCATTTATTTTACATGCTGATTCCCAATTCTAACTTTAATTTTTTTTATAACAAATCTTTCTTCAAAGATGAAAATCTGTGAAACAAGTTAGTATAGACTGGCAGGATATGAAAACCACAAACAAAATTACGGTTGGGCTAATGACAGTTGGCCTAATGACAGGATAAGATGGTGACACCCAATTTAAGCTGTGCTATAATAATAAATAGATAAATAGTCAGCTTCAAATCACTGTCATTTTATTTCAGTCTTCCAGCGTCACAAAGCCATTATCTACTGCACTTTCAGCGATGTTGGAAATAGAACACGCTCAGTAGGACTCGGGGAAGGACGTAAGTAAGACAGAAGTCTAAATTTACTGCCAAGTCCCAACTGTCAAAAACCGGTAGCATCTGAGCATGGCTGATATATTTTTCATGGATTGTTTTTGGCGTTTTCTGTTTTGTAATTGAAATGTCAGCTGGCAGGGTTCATTGTACTGCAATAATTTTCAAACACTGTGCCGAGATGTTTTTACTTTTCTGAAAGATGTTTTTATTTTTCTGAACATTATGTCTGTGCCGCATTCTCGGAATATCTATAAGGTCACTCTAGTACACAAATTAAAATTAGCATATACAGATATGATAAAGCTAAACAAAGT
This sequence comes from Lepetodrilus fucensis, assembly GCA_032361325.1. Classification (NCBI taxonomy): domain Eukaryota; kingdom Metazoa; phylum Mollusca; class Gastropoda; order Lepetellida; family Lepetodrilidae; genus Lepetodrilus; species Lepetodrilus fucensis. Next base: position 1,446 of record JAUTBV010147842.1, on the reverse strand, counting down.
TAAAATTAATAACATAATTTAGATGTTTGCAATTTTTCATTTAATATCTATAAAGTAATGTGTACATTTATGTAAACAGTAATTTAGTTTGAAGATACCGGGGTAATGAACATTCTAGAATATATTTAAATGATTAAGGCATGTACAATTATGGCTTGTTGATACATTTCATTGTCAATTTTTTTAGATGAAAGTATGTAACTAGATAATAAATGTCTGTAGACGCAAGCATGTTAAATTGTCCATGTGTCCCACGTTTTCAATATAGTTTCAAATCAATAATATATAATATTTTATCTTGTTATATAATTAATACCAATGTAAGCAGAAAACTGCAGTGCAATTCTGATTGTCACCTTCGTTACTAGTCTGTATCATTGAAGATGTAGATTGTTGCTGATTTGAGTGAACCAAGATGACAATGTAGATTGTTGTCAATTTGAGTAAAACATTTTTTATCGCTGAAATTGAGTCGGGGAAGAGATTTCTTAAGGTACAAAAGCATTATTATGTATGAAAAGTGAATATACATTGCTTTCATAATTCAACTTCAGTCTAAAACAGTAACGGTTATTGTTTGACTTATAAGCAAGTACAAAGTAACATGAATCGTTTGTACACTATTACAGAGATAATAACTAACTTTAAAACATACTTGCCCGAATAATGATACAAATAACAATTGTTTACAAAAAAGCATGAATTCCTACTCGCCCTTTAACTTTAGCATTGGGAGAAATGGTCCGGGCGAGTGGGCGAGTGTGCAAACCCTGTATTAACAAATTTAATATTACATGGACTCGTGGAGTAACAATGGCATTTAAATAACTGAGATCTAGTCTACTTCCTCCACACACAAAAATGAAATAAATAAAATATTTTCTAAAAAAAGTGAGAAGAAAACTGAAAAGTGATCGAATGTCACCAGTCACTGTCAGTGTCCAGTCATCTGACCAGATCGTGTGAACTAAACACTCCTAGATATAATTCCAAAAAAAAAAATCGCTCAATTTACACACTTGAAGCACCATCGTCATCTTTGTCCTGGAAGCAACAGTTTTCATTTTCAGAATACTGTCATCCATCGAAATGAACTCGGGGACAGGGTCAGTCACACTTTGACCGGTGTTCACGCACTCTATGTACAAGCCACGTCGTTCTAAACGTACTGACGGTCAAATAAAGTACCTACCTCTAAAACTTAACACATCACACTCCGAATCAGCTACGGGTTGTCTCAGAATCCGTGAGTGTTTCAAGTCAGCAGTTTATCGCAGTGATCGTGTCGACCACTTCCTGACAGAATGGGAACATCAACATTGCGCATGCGCAATAGTATGGACATGACGTCATGTCTTTCCAAGAGTGATTGAAAGGCGCTTCATTCAGTTTATTAATTTTAATGATTTTATATGAATGGATCTTAAACTAGAGTAAAACATGTAT
>JAUTBV010147831.1:0-10861 GCA_032361325.1 Lepetodrilus fucensis | reverse complement strand
GTGTGTGTGTGTGTGTGTGTGTGTGTGTGGGTGTGTGTGTGTGTGTGTGTGTGTGTGTGTGTGTGTGTGTGTGTGTGCGCGCGCGCGCACGCACGTGTGAATTAGTATTGCAAGTATGTTTATGTATGAGCAATAGTACATGCATGCACATACACAGTTTATGGAGTAAATATAGAAACCACTCAATGTGTAAATTCTTCCTGTAAAAGGGGATAGATATGTAGCACTACATGAGCATGTTTTTAATCGTGGAATTTCCGCAATATAAATGCACATTATTATCATTATCCCAATACTTCTGACACAGGTGACTTTAATTTCAAAACAGGGACAAACACTGATACTATGACATCTGCTACAAATTACACTAAAGGAGTAATTAGTGTATTGTAATCTGGTAATAATAAGTCATGCAAGACAACATTTTATTGTAATTGTTCAATAAAATGTTGCCATTTTTTAAAATCCCATAAAATGTGCAATTTGAACGTCAACTCATTGCCTGCAGAAATACGACAGGCTACAACTATGACGCTTGTGCAATGGCTGATTATGGATTAGTCTGGTCGAAGACATTCTAATGCATAATTCATCATTCTTTTTCACAAGTCAATAGAATCCTGACGAATGCAACTGTCATTTTACGACTGCACAATTTGAACCCGGCAACGCTTCCTAAAAATTAAGAGGATCTTCGACGAGAGTTCCACGATGTCCGTGTCCTCAGCTTGGACCGAGGATGTTGGATCATATTCCGCCAACCCCCTGCCCCCTCCCCATGCGACAGCGACCGATTGGCTCAGCTCATTGTCTTGTGTATAACTACAGGGTCAGAGGAATGTGGCCCAGGGTCGGCGGCATATGACTCACCCGCCAGAGTAAATAGCCACTAGTTGTGATAACGGCTCTCTCCCCTTATTGAGACCCCTTGCATCTGTTGCCCTGCCAGTCTCATCAAGCCTATTGGTATCCTGATGCAGTGTCAGTGATCGCAGGCCTACACCACTCTACTGTACTGTACTGTGTCCTATGATAATGTACACTGTAACTTAGCATGGACCAATATCTGAGAACATTGGATAATCCAGTAACCACTGAATATGGTTGAATCGCTAAATAAATAATTAAAGTTTGAAAAAATATCAAATACAAGAAGTAATCCTTTCTAGAGAGGGTAATAATTAAACATTGAAATGTGTATAGTAGCATATATCGGTCAATTATATCGTAATGTATTTCATGGGAAATGTTCCAACATCTAGCCTTAGTCCTTACCAGTAAACAAATCAGTAAATACCTACAATTGCACACAGTATGACAGCATAGAAGCTGCCATCTGGGCACATTGGCTAATTTAGTATTACCTGCATTGGCAGTTTGTATACCTGGGCACACATACTACAGGATATGAATGATCAGTGGCCGTAGGGATTCGGATAATAACACATTTTTTCAGGACACTCTCCCGACCGGTCTGACAAAACATGGTAAATTCAATAGATACTAAACATCTGCTGTACGACAGCTATACACCGAAATCAATACTCGACTAATTGACGATTTCAAAGTTTCTTGTCACATATTGGTGAAAATTTGTTGCAGAAAATCCACTCATCTACCAGGTATTTCTGAAATTAATTAAATAATTAAAATTAGCTGAGATTACGGTATTCATATTGGGCAAATGACCTAAATGTAATTGTCTAATGACAAGGACTCCTTAATTAATCCATACAGATTTAATTATGTCAGGCCCTGTGAAAAGAAGACGCCTTTTTAACAATTTTAAACATACCGATTCATCTCAAATAGCTATATAAATTATTTATTTTTAAATTGGTGTTTCGAGCCACTTTCAAGATTCTTTCACTTACGTCACAGCTTGTCAAGTTTATGACAGGAGGAAACAGCCCCGGAGGAAACCCTGCAACATCCGTAGCGCTGAATGTTGCAGTCAACCTGCGAGCACAACAATAAACACCTTCAGGTGTTCGAGCTGACATTGCAGAGCAACCGGTCTGAGGGACCTTGTAAATTGCATCACCTACTCAGGAGGCTTGTTAACCCATTCAAGTCCAACATTCCCCAAGTACACCGGCCACTACCCTGAGGCCATTAGCCTTTAGACGGTCAATCACCAAGTGTCAGATCTCCAGCTCCATACATGTGTGAGTGAGTGACAGCGGGTGAGTTGGGTCAACTCACCGAGCAAGATAAGCTGTGTACCGACCAGTCAATAAACGTTTGAACCTTGACATATATCGTATTTGCATGTTACCTTTGCCCTCTCAACCTTACTACCCCTCTACTACTACATACTATAGTAAGGCGAGATATACTATAGTAAGGCGAGACATACTCTAGTAAGGCGAGACATACTATAGTAAGGTGAGATATAGTAACCATACTGGCTACACTATGAACCCAGACTTCTACTATACGCATTCAGACCCGGGATTTACCAACGTAAATGTTTCGAGATGGGATTAAGTACACCTAACACTGCTGGTTAATGCTCTAATTCACTGTCCCTATAGACTGCCGGTAATCCTGCCCAAAATTTGACTCGAGGAATGTAAACCCTCTAACCATGTCTACGGGCAAACATTGAACATGTTGAAAGCATATTTGTCGATTGTAGACCAAGCACTAATGATATCACATGGATGACCGGCTCGTGTTGCACTACCGAGAAGCTCCGGGCCTCTATTCCAATAAATAAACTCCACCAGCCAATGAGGAACACGTGCGACTGCTATGGAGATACACTTCAAGGACAATTGTCTATTAAACCAGCCTCCTTCAAGTGTATTTATTGTACTTTTTCTGTCAATTATTTACATATTTATTTGTCCTAATTTAACAAATCTAACATTCACGTTTATTAATACAGATCTACGAACAGTGTTGTCTCCTGTCAGCGTTCAAACACCAACGACATAGCTGACCGTGAACGGCAACGCAACTAAAAACAGACACACTTAACGTTAATAAAATCTATATTCACATCGATTAATAACAATCTTCTAATAATTACAATTTCTACTCCAGCAAATTCTCCAATACCATTACACAAGAACCATCTGTCAATCACTCGGTGAGCTTGCCCAGATAACAAATCAGTGAAGTAACCCGGCCTAACCCTGCCAATTAGCGCTGCATTACTAACGCAGTCCATGCCTAGAGAATTGAACCATTGTTGCACCCGTGCAATCCTGCCACTGTTTTAGTTTCCTGCTATGAACAGCGGGAGCAATGTGCACCGAGATCTAATCGCAAAACATTAAGAAAATCTCCCTCTTGTGGCGGAACCCGTAAGACGAGGAATGAATGCCTTATCACGCTAGATAGGAATGATCATGACACAGCAGCTGGTGTGCAAATCTTGAATTTCATCACGAATTATTGCTCAGTTATTGCATGAAACTGTCAGGTTAACATGTCCTTGGAAGAAATAATTTAATAAATGATTAATATGATAAAGAACAGAATATGAGTAATAATAGCAGGGATAAAAATTAACACTAGCCCGGGCCATTTCTCCTAAAGCTAAAGGTATAGCAAGGACTAGTAGAAATTCAACATTTGTTATTTGTATCACTATTTGGGCTAGTAAGTTTTAAAGTTATTTTTTTCTATCGCTGTTTACTAATAGTATTTAATTATAATTATTATTATTATCATAATACATTACATTATTATTATTCCTACCACTATTATTTCACCTATATCATACAAAACATCTGAACATGCATCCAGATAATTTCAGCAGAAGACAATTCTCAAATATTTTGCATACCAATAATTAAATTTTCAAAGTTATCAAAACACCATCAAAACAAACCGTAATTATATATTTTATTTTAATTTACGACAAACATTGACATCATATATAATTATTTCTTGAACCAGAGAGGTAAAATAACCAAGCTCGTACTTCTCCAATTTATCTGAAGCCAGACTAATCCTGCAATGTTGCATGTCTGCGCTGAAATGTTCAATATTTACATGTCTGCAAATTAAGAGGCTGCAGCTAATGTAAACAGCCCCTAAATACTTCAGTTATAAATAGAAGTAAAAAATAAGAAAAATAAAAAATATCATAGCACGCTTGAGCGGCAATAATCCCAAACACTGTAATAACGAAAGCACTGGACCATAACATAAACCTGTACCTTAAACCTCATGTGCAGTACAGCGTTATTGGAATGCAAGTTATAAACACACAAACCCAGCAATAGAAACTAACTTAAAAACTTACCAGCCCAAATAGCGATACAAATAACAAATGTTATGAATTTCTACTAATCTTTAGAATACCCGTTAACCCTCTCCCTGCTGAAGGTGACTTAAGTTGCCGGGTCACTTGCAGAAATAGAACATTTTGATTTTATTCAGCAAGGAGAAGGTTAAAAGCATTGGGGGAAATGGCAGGGGCTGGCGGGCTAGTGTTAAATTTTCGATCCCTGCAAACCCAGGCACAGTGGTCATGTTGCTGGCTGGACAGGTTTAATTCTTGAATTAAGTCAGTGTTTTTCATCCCAACAGGAATAGTTCATGCATAAGCGATGGATGGACATGGGCTGCAGAGATTTGCAGCATACTAAGTGTTAATATTAGAATGCAATACAGACATACAATTTACAATGTTAAAATTAATCCCTCTCCCTGCTGAAGGTGACTTAAGTTGCCCGATCACATGCAGAAATAGAACACTTTGATTTTATTCAGCAGGGAGAAGGTTAAAGGTAGTCCTGGGTTCATCTGAAAATCTGCAATGTTAACCATCTCCATGCTGGAAGCAACTGGAAATGCCCTAAATAACAGTGCCTGTGCCTAATCCAGCAGGGAAAGGGTTAAACTTAAAGGTATCTAAGGTACTTTCTGCAAGTTACAGATTTGACCATCATTAACTTTGGATCTATATATAAATGACCACCTTATTATTTTCTTAATTTCTATCACTACACAAACCGACGCCTGCCATATTGCTGGCTGGAAATAAGATTTGCAGCATACGGTTATTGGAATGCACTACAAACACACGAAAGCAAGTGCACAGGCCACTGTTGGCTGGACACAGATTACAGAGTGTGTACTACTTGTGATATCAATTAGTGAATGTCTCTGGGCTGTCCCTGGACATGTCGGCTACATTGTAGTTTGATGCTATTTCCGTAGCTCCCCAATCAACTCTGGACTGACCAGACCTTAGGAATCAATAGTAAAGAGATCTGTGTTAAACCCAAGAGTCTCTGGCTAGTGCACTACCGTCTTCAGTCAGAATGTGCGGATCTGTGTATACATATCCTGCTGTACAAGTCATAGCTAAACCTGCCAGTACCCAGGGGAGGAATCGAATACACTATGAGACCATGCACAAACAATATTATATACCAGTGTTTGAAATTACTGCTGGAAACTTACTGGCCCGAATAATGATACAAATGTTTACAAAAAACATGAATTTATACTGGCCCTTATGATACCTTTAGCATTGGGAGAAATGGCTGGGCCAGCAGTAATTTCAAATACTGGTCAAGACACTTTTTCAGTACAATTTCATGCTCAACTCAAGGTTTTGTTCACAAATCCTCATATATAAAATTTGAGCTTCGTGATGAAATCGTACTCAATTTCTTTTAGTAATCTTGGGGTCTGACCTGTGTATCCTGCTGTGAAAGTCGTAGCTAAACCTGCCAGTACACACGAGAGGAATCGAATAAAAGACGAACAACAGGCCTTGAGGTAATAAAACTGTTTATGAGTACAACTTCATGCATAACTCTAAGGTCTCGTTCACAAATCCCCACGGTACATTTGAGCTAACCATGAAATCGGACCCAGGTACCAGAATTGTCATTGACACCATGGATCTTGGTATCTTCCAGACTGCCAGACACTACTGGAACATTAACAAGGAAAGACTGACCAATGACTTGCACTAGTTATACCGGTAGATCACCCTACAGCTGTAACCAACAAACACACTTGTGTGCCATATGCAAGAGAATCTCATAACCCAACCAAAGTACTGTATGCTATGCAACAGACTCCAGGAATAAATTGCACGCATGCACATTCCTGCGATATCTCAGTCAGGATGTTGCTATGACAACAGGAACAAAGCCGACTAGATAAGACTGTCCGCGTACATTGGGGGTCCAGATTGCCGTTAGCGGTAAGTAGGCGCATATGGCAGCCAGAGTACACTGCATTGGAGGGAGATGGAGGGATATTATCATACAGTCGGGTGATCTGGCCCACATGTCCAGTCCAGCCATTGCTGGACACTGGCTGTACATTGTGTATGTACAGGGCAGGGAACGGTATTCAGATATGTGGCCTCACAATCATTGACCGTCAGTGTGGCTGTCACTCCTCCCATCACAGTAATATAAGCTTACCAACAGTCTGGACAACAACCATGGCTGAGGCCAATAAGGTGATGAAATAACCACCAGTGAAAGTTACTTGAAAAACAATGCAATATTGCACACGATGAAGCATAAATACACAATTAAACTAATAATGTTGCACCAGTCTACGCTTGTATCATTTAATATACAATTCCAACTGGTTATTACGGCTAGCATCTGTACAAACTTGCAAGGGTTTGTCTGCCTACCCGGAACAGGTAGATATCCACAGGCGGATAAATAGGCAGACCAGTGAAATTTACTTGAAAAGCAATGCAATATTTAACACGTTGAATAAACAAACAATTAATAATAATAATCGTTCAACAGTCTTCTTGTATCATTTAGTATCCAATTCAGGTGGCAGCAGTTTATTGGAATCAGTACAAATTTGAATACTGACAATAACTGATAAAAAAAAGTTTTCCAATGCTACATCATACATGCAAGAATTCACCAACCTACTCTGCATTACAATAAGATTTTTTTATCTAAGGAAGAATAGAAACACAATCTCGAACACCAAGTCCCTGATCCAAACTACACTAACTCACTTGTAATGAAAGCCATTAGCCCATCCTGTATACAGACCAACTAGTCACTTATCCTCTCATGCCTCTTCCTTCCTCACCAGATCATATCAAGAGTAATGTAATTACTTGCATCCTATCTGTGTATAGTATTACGTGAGGTAGTACAGTAAATGGATAAAATCAACAACAATCGCTACTTCTTGAAAACTATCTACATTATATTTATAACTCAATTCTTGTTGTGCATACTGGTGATTGATTGGAGTTGGGATTTTTTATGTGTAGAACTATTACTTGCTGTTTAGTGCTGTGGCAGGGAGACAGCTTGCATGGTTTACTGTTAACATGAGGTGCATTTTTATTGACATTTAAATTTCTAATATATTATTATTCTGACTCATAAGTCATACTGTATAGTTTATGGGATACATGCTTATTATTGTTAGATATGTTTTACTGTTAGCTTATGCATTCTACAAATTAACCCTCTCCCTGCTGGATTAGGCACAGGCACTGCTTTATGGAGCATCTATGGTTGCCTTCAGATTAATCATGAATAAAATGGTGATGTTGTTCATCTGACAGCATTGATCAGGCTTGGGTGTTTATTGTGAATTTGATGTGATGTTTACTTTTGTGTGTTGGGGACCAAGGCAAAGACAGAAAGTAGAAGAGGAAATGCATCAAGGTGACAGTAATTATCTAGATCAGCATTCCTTGGCAGTAACACCCCCCACACACACAGGTACATACCCGACTTCATCTAACTGCAGTAAATCTTTCTTAACCTGAGATGTCTGACAGTGATACTGAATATCTCAAATAATGCATTCATAAGAACAATATTATATACCAGGGTTCGCAATTAACACCCGCCCGGGTATCCTAAGGGCAAGTAGGAGTTCACGTCTTCTGTAAACATTTGTTATTTGCATCATTATTCAGGCGAGTACATTTTAAAGTTAGTTATTATCCCTGTATACTGATTTTGTTTTACTTGATATCTATTTGTGTTAACTTGAAGCTTCCTCATTTGTGGTAGCATGAATCTTCCTTGGTAGCGACTTACACAAGTTACAGATTGATTACATATTGGTGACCTCGACTAATTCTTACGGTCACATGGCCATCAGATTTCTAAAGTCTTCATCAAGAACAATTATATTGGAAATTTCCTATGGGTGAAAGGTTACCTTGGGAGGTTACAAATAAATTAGTTTTGGGGGATATTGTTTCCCAATTACTAACTGTGCTCTTGATACACTCTGACATGAACTGCAGATTAATTTACAGGTGCTGCTTTCTCTAGTGCATTAACCCTCTCTCTGTTGGATCAGAGCATCATAGCGCTCTCATATACACTATGAGACCATAGCGCTCTCGTAAGTGCACAATCCCCATGTATACTATTAGAGATGGCTACGAGAGTCCTTATGGTCTCGTAGTAGATACGAGAGCTTTGAGAAACGATACCCAGACACAGATCTAGGGCATCTCTGGCACAGCAGGGAGAAGGTTAAAGAGACTAACAAAACGCGGAGCAAATATATAACTTTACACAATTTATTGATTTACCTGTAAGTTTTGTTCACAAATAAAATGTGTTTGTGCATGAAATTGTACTAAAATAAATTCATAATCTTGGAAATAACATTATGCAACGATTATAAAACTTACAATTAGCATTGGCAATATCATAAGAATATTTAATATGCAACTATATTAAAATAAGCTTTTTTTAATCCACAATTTTCTTGGCACAAATTTCCAGCTATATATTGACCGGGTGACCTAAGAATATTCAGATCTTAAGACTGATCATAAAAAGTCAGTCACTAGAATGGAAGACTTCATGCATGAGTGAATCTGTCTATGCAGCATTTGTTTGTAAGGTATTCACTACATACTCCACTATGCCTCAGTCTATTTATCATGTTTACTTGAGTATGATTCATAAGCTGTACATGGACAATAATGAGTAAGGCATTGTAACCTACAATCTCCACAGGTGACTAGTATTTTGTACAGAGTATCACGCCTTGAAATATAACCACCATTGTTGCCTAAGAAAGAAGGCCTTGTGTTGCTATTGGTATGTTTTCGAGACCAAAAGATGTACTTCGAAGACGTTCAAGATAATAAATGCAAAAGAAAGAAAAAGAAAGTAAAAGATTATATGGTATACCGATACGGGTAATGTTATGTATTCATGGTGTTCACAGAGCTTGCAAGCCGGAGTCATTATGTGTTCATGCACTAAGGCAAGATTCATTATTGATAGTTCGGAGCTGAATTATAACTTGAAAGTGGTAATACAGAGGTACAGTATTTACTCTAGAAAAATATCATAAAGATATAGTTAAGTCAATAACCCGATTGGTCGGTTCTAGAGAATGACGTGCATATTCTGGATTACGGCAACGGTAACTGATAATTTGTTGGAAACAATAAAAAAATAAATCTGTCAACATTAGAATTACATTCTACATTCCATTTTAATATTTGACAATAATATTCAAATCCTGCAGTGAAAACCTGCCACAGCAATGCACCACGACACAATATTTTCATTCTTCTTTATTGATTTCTAAATGGGGGGTCATTTCCTCTTCTTGGGGTTGACTGTCTGCGTTGACATGGATTCCACTACATGACTCAGACATCCAGAATGAGTGCGACCAAAAAAATGCACTGTTTTGAACAGGTGAATCATTTCAAAACACATCTGAACAGTGACACCAGGCAGCAGATCACCCAAGCAGAGCCCCTCTTTAATCCTGGCCCAGTACAAGGAGGGGCCTGTTGTTTCTTCCATTTAAAATAAATTATACCAATATGGTTAAAAGTTCATTATTGAGTATGTATTCCATGATATTTTGTGGTCAAAAATCAGCAACGCCAGGTGTCAAATTGATTCAGACTTGTGTTTTGAAGGTCATCAGTGAATATTCTGCACATTTGCTGATCCGTGAATCACAAGCAAAATATTAGAACGGGATGCGGAAATGGAAACCGACACAGGCACGATTTACTTAGTATTGCGGTTGCAGATAGCGCGATAGTACCACATTTCCCGTACAATAGTAGTAATCCATATCACATCTTGTTCACCGTGTGAAGGATAGTGCAAAATGCACTAGCAAATACAGATTCCCATCAATGAAACCGCCATGTTGAATACATAGAGCAGACGGCATCAGGTTGTATTTCCGAAATTCCAAGGTAGTTTAGCAGATAGCTCATCAAATGCTTACCTGTTCAAATGGATCGCACGATTTAAATCAAGGTAATCCCGATTTTGCAGACTATTCTTCTACACTCTCTATGCACCAGGGGTATTTTAATATACCGGCATACGCTGACACTGAAGATTGCGGGAACCCGACGCCAGCCGCTCTCACCGTCTATGTTAATGCGCTGCCATATGTGCTATTTTCCAAACAACTATTTAAATTGAACAGGTGAGCGTTTCCTGTTGGACATGCACAAATTTGTTAAAACAAGCAGAACTTGCGAGAGTTTAAAAAAACCTAAAATAGTTACATTAATTTGATTTAATAACAATAATAATAATGTGCAGTTTTCTATAGCGCCAAATCCACGCTTGAAAGCATTCTCAAAGCGCTGTATACTAGTACATTATTACGCAGGTCAATGGATCTGTGTGCACTTTTTAAATTCCTTCTCAATGCCATGGGGAATATACAACCCAAGCTACAAAGTTATCATTCACATGTCCATCTCATCCTTCCAGGTACCCATTCTCTGCTTTATTATATTAGTGTCTGCCAGACACATGTCTTTATGACATGAATTTATTAAATAAGCAGTGTATAAAATTCCAGCAATTTCACTGCCAGACATGAGGACTGGTAAGTCTGAGAAGTTACCCGTCCTCATACATGTTGG
>JAUTBV010147820.1:0-10861 GCA_032361325.1 Lepetodrilus fucensis | reverse complement strand
TATTGTAACGTCAACGCTTTCTATTGTGGCGGGAGCCCAGTTACAACTATTGTAGCACTACAAGAGCGTCGTGCAACCGGTACTGTTACCACATCATCCTTGCACAGATAAATTACAAATATAAAATAATAAATATGGTAAGCACAAGGTGAGAAATAATACTGCAATATTCACAGATGTATATTGAAATGATTTGTGTGGAAATAAATCCTGTTTTCGTGGGGGCCTCTTCTCGAATTGTATGACGACCAAAGATTCAAATGGTACTGCTATGGAAATGTTACCAATGTTCTTAGGATAAGATCGTAAATAAAACGTTTCAAGAATAGACCCCCAGAACCATTTCACATTATTACTCTTTTTATCTAATTTTAGTGACCCTCAATCGATTGCATAGTTGTTAGTAGAACCCTCCCAAAATATGAACACATGCAGTCTACTAAAATCATAAGCTATGATTGTTAAGGTATCTACGAGGCATATTGAACTCCCATTTCAATTGAGTGAATATAAGTGAAAGAATCTTGAAAGCCAATCTAAACCCCAATGTTACCCGTGGCCATTTGAATTCTCCCATTAGCAATATCACGGCCACTTGATCAATGTGAACTTGACTTCCAAAGAGCAGTCCCACAATTCGTCAGTAACGAGTCCCACAAACAGAAACCTGGTTTCCCCCGGCTTTAAGTACAGCTGAAATGACGCTTCTGCAGACAGAACCAAATTGAGCGCATTAACGTCCAATTTGACGTGAACCAACACAGCCGAGCAGACATTAGCCAGTGACATCGACATTCCCTGTCGATTTTCTTGATTAATCCGAAACAAACAATCTTGGCTTTTTTCGATAATAGCAGCATTTGCCTTCATTAAGATGTCCGACTTGGTCAATGTATTTGAGATTGAAAGCGGGATATGTTTTAGAATGTTTCGATTGGTAACATCACAAATGCATAGTTGGAGATGGACGCCTTTGTCGACGCACACCGAGTATTTGCTGTACGGAGTAAGACGATCAAACGTGACCAAATTCATATCTTTCCCATCTGAATCTGATTGGACGGTCACGACAAACACTTCGTAACCATGGAAACTAGGGTCTCCGGTTTTGAACAGTAGATCCATTGTCATAGATATGCTTTTGTTCTGAAGTAGAAAATAACATAAAATAATATGTCAAATGAAATATGTGTAGTGACATGAATCGATACATTCGGATTGACTTCACGACATAAAGAAAATATGTACTCAGACTCGTTAGGAAGTCTTCCATAAGGCGACGGTCATGACATATCCATACCATATACATTGCTGCTAATTGAAATGTAAGAAAGATAAATTGGTACCTTTTCTGATCAGTATTGACTTTGATATTCAATTGTACAATAGCCTACTTCAAGTGCTTTAATTCCTTTTGTAAAAGTTGATAACATTTCTTTGGCTTTCAAGACTTTCATCTACTTCCATAACCAACAGTACCGTACTTACTCTAATAATTCGAACAAGAACATAATTAATTTTGTAGGTGGTTCGAATTATTTAATTAGGAAAATAAAAAATAATCTGTTCATATAATTAGGGACAACCAAATTAAAATACAAACTATGGTTGTAAATGAAATGGTAAATAAATGAATGATTCAGTAAATAAAACTAAAGTAAGACAAAAATATCTGAAAAATTACTGTTCTAATAATTAGAAATAAGGATTTGAAAAGAATTGATTAGGTTCAGAAATAAATTATTTGGGGGAATTATGTGTTCGAACTATTAGAGGGTTTGAATTATTAGAGTAGTTACGGTAGTTACAATATTGTGCAGTACCATATGCCGATAGTGAAAGCTTTGACCACTAGATTATACACAGCTATATTTACTAATTGTGCAAGCCACACATACCATATTAACCGCTTTCCTGACATGCTGAAAGACTGCTAGCTCCAAACGGATACATCTCCCGAAGCCAGTCCTCGCATGACGATTTTCCCTTCGGAACTGACTCTGTATATCGTTGTTCATACTTCCGACCGCGAAGTGGGCATATAGGACATTGGCAGTATTGTTCTCGAGTCGAGATTCGCCTCCCTCGCAGATACAGAAGTTGGGCGGAATTTGTGGAACATTGGAACAACCACGTTCCAGAGATATGTTCCTGAACAGTCCATCGGGTGTCACTTGGTACTGTCTGTTGACCTTTGGAATGTGTAAGCTGCCGGAGATGAGAGATCTGATCGTGTAATGGAGATCAAGATGACTCACAATCCTATTTTGGTTCAAGGTTAACGCCTCCATTTTGACGCTGCCAAGTTGATGGGCTACAGTTCTAGGAACGATAACGAACATTGCGGGTTGAAACATTTCAACTCGAGCCTCCTGAGATTTGTCAATATATTTACCGTAGGCATTGCCGTGGTCTGAGAAGATTATCGTCAAAGTATTTTCCTCTTTCACGGCAAACCGGAGATATTTCTCGAGGTCCAAGTCCAGAGTCTGAATTCTGGTACCTTTGTCTTCATGGCCGACGTTAGTCTCCAAAAATGTAAAATATGGTCGACGACTAAACGATGACATTTTCTCCTGATAAAGTTGAAGGTATTCCAGCATGTAGTCGTGCTGATGTCTGCCATTGAAACAAACTGTATCGGGTCCATGGAAGTGGTCATCAACGCCATTATAAGACAGAATGTCACAGTTGGCTGGGGACATCCCAAAAGAACCAATTCCAGCGTTGTCGAAAGCTTTCTTCAGCTTGTCCCATGTTTCCGCTGTGGTTAAGCTTTTGTCATGAACAAGCAAGTCTTTAGGTATTCCCCATTCCCATTCAAAACACAGATCTTCCATCCACAATGTTTCATATCCCGCTTCTCTGAACAATCTGAAGAGACCTTGAACCTTCAGAGGTTCAGGGGGCATCTGAAACCTTCCAAATGTTTTATCAGTCTGTGGAACGTATCCGCCAAACAGGCTGTCGAGTGTCTCGAATGTTCTCGATCTCATTGCTTGCAACAACTCGAAGTCTAAAACAACTGCTTTATTCCCGGAATTAACTTCTTCGAATAACTTTACCGTCTCCGGCAGCGACCGAAAGAAGTGATGTCTTGAGACCGAGTCAATGAATATTAAATTGACATTGATAAATGGCGCTGATAACATTAAGTCCCGATTATTTTTAAAAGTTGGAGGCAGAATTAATAATTGCACATTGTCGAAACTGTCAGAATATTGACTTTGCATATTTTCCGTATCACATTTTATGTAGCAAAATCCATTGTGTACAGTTTTAAGTAAATTAATAATTTTTGTCCTAAGTTCCTTTGTTGACCGCACTTGTGACCAGCCTAGCTCTCCGGTCTTGATGTCCCTGTAGCCTAGTTGTAATCCTCGGCAATTGTTTGGGTTGCAAACCAGATCCTTCGACTTTCTCTGCAAGTATAATGGCATTCTAAATTTTAGTATTATCCAACATGGTTACAGAATAAATTGATTTGTTAAATAAAATCTCACATATAGATGAAAGATGACCGCTGTGACATAAAGCAATATTTCACTTACCGTACTCACTGTTTCAAAAAGAATTCCAGTCTATTTTTATCTAGACTACAGTATACATGTATAATGATTATAAATATAGCTGCGGTTACCTGGTGCCAATAACAAATGCGAAAATATAGGGTGAAAAATACAGCTAAGAAAAACCGCAGATATGTTTTGTGTTAGCTGCACAACTGTAGCTATAAGATGCCCTGTTTACTATTTTGCTATCTATATCTGCCATAGGGTGCCAGAATAGATAGCAAAATAGTAAACAGGGCATCTTATAGCTACAGTTCTGCAGCTAGTATTGTGTAGGCCATGCGTAGGACCGACACTAGTTACACAGCTATAGCTAGCTCATCCTTGAACCGCAGACTATTATGACTACACACAATCTCTGTCAAATATTTGATGGAGGTTATGTGTAGTCATAATAGCCTGGTGTTCGAGGATGTAGCTCGGTATCTATGCTTACCTTGAAATAACAGATCTGTATGTGTTCTTGATGAGAGCAGGTGCCCTTTGGCTTGCTGAGGAAGAGGGACTTTGTTAGATCACAAGACTTTGCCAGAGGCTTGACACGGTGACAAGATGGAATTTTGGTCTTAAGTCCCAAAGGGTAGATTCTAGGAACATGCTGCTTCTTCAATCGTGGTATAGGACAATCTTTCAAATTCAATGATTCTTTACCTTTCTGCATTTTTTCTGAAAACTTTCTTACATGATTAAAGTTTTTGTGACCAATACCAATACTAATATGTTGTTCAATTCCAACGGTGTAAGATAAACTGCTATGAATTCTCAGAGTGTTCAAAATAACGTACGCCACGAAGATGATGGAAAATATTTTCAAAAATAAACAAACATTTCTTTTTGTTTTCCCTCGAAACTTGAACATAAACATAGTCCAAATTTCGATGTCTTCAGACATTAAACATGTATGCTATGTTGTGCATGGCCGTAGGTATGCTTTAGTTATCTGTTAGGTGATCAATGATCACCTGGTGATCATGTCGTCGCCGTGAGAGACGTGCGACGATGTTGCTGTCAATGCATATTTCCTGCTGCATTCTTGGTTTGTTTACACCGGAAGTTAATGCACACGTGTACGGCAAATGTAAAACTACTCCTGTCTATGATACGAACTCGACTCGAAACGCACATAAAATATAAACATTTTGGTTATTGCTCTCCACATCATTCCGTTGCGTTTGCAGACGGTAATAACATGCTATTATGTCGTATATTGCGAGATTTGTGTTAAAATATAATTGTTTGAACGGGTAACATGTGGATTATCATTATTCGAACACGTTAACATTTTTAACTGAGTATATTTAAACCATTCATTATATTCGCCGAGGTGCCAACTCTCCCGATTTATCCGGAGATCTCCCGAAAAGATAGCAAAATAAACCAATCTCTCGATTTCCCGCTTTTGATTTGCAATCTCCCGCAAAAGAATCGTTTTATCGTGTTTATTTGTTTTTACGCGTATGTTTTTGTTATATATCCACACATGCAAGTTTTCTTTCGAAGAGTTATGGGTGCTAAATATGACCGAAAAGGGCAGGAAATCACGTATTTGGCAGTCTCAGTTTAAACATTTTTGTTGTTGTTACAATCGGCCTATGACTTTTCTTTTCAAATGTTATTTACAAAGAAAAATCACATGCGACAACAGTACGATTTTATAATGATTTCTGGAATATAAAATACAAACTCAGATACCTGTCATCAATGTACATGTAACCTACAGTGGTAACGAGTCTATAGTAACTGTCACGCCCCGCAACCCACCCCCTAGCTCACGTGTTTTTTCGGTCTTTGTTTCGTGCTGATTATTACCATTAGCAAAACAATTCGTTTTACGTTTAGACCGTCGCTGATAGGCGGCTACTAAAACATACCCTGACATGATTGTTATCTCTTCATAAAGAATCACGAGCAATTCCATTGAATCGATTCCATCAAATCGATGTTCAATATAAGCCTATAGACCTACTGCTTCATTCTCTTCTCCACGAAACATCACCGATTGCCTCCAGTGAGAAAAGGGGTTCATTTAATATTAGACTGCCTGCACTGAACAAACTTTAATTTAATTTCATCTCAGTTGTAGATCCGTCTAAGGGGTGGGATAACATCAGCACCCTCATTTGCTCTCAGTAGGTGGCGCTGCTTGTCTTCTACAGGGGGCGTTGTTTCCCGCCAGATCAAAGGTCGGTAAAGGGGGATGAGTTATGTCAGAGATATAATTAGTTCAAATGAACCACATAACGATATATCAATGAAATCGTTAGCAGTACATCAGCCGTATCTCGAATTTCTTTCCGATATCGCTGTCCTTATCTCACCCACCGACGCTTTAAACTCCCGATTCTTGGACGTCTTCGGGGCCTCCCAATAACATCCACGGGACGCCTTGCAAATAGGAACGGGCTGACCGAGTCTGTGCCGTTTCCAGACCCCCTAGAGAATCCAGCCCCTTTTATTAAATCCCCAAAGGGCCCCACTCCTGCTACGATTCGCGTGTGTGTAATAATCTCTTGCCAGATAAGGAAGCAAGTCTTTGTAGTACTGCTCCCAGAGAGAAGGGTGTCCGACAAGGGGCCATGTTGCTTCTCTTCTTGTTCCTATGACGTAACGGGTGGAGGGATCTGGTTTTTGTGGTTGCCCATCAATTCTTTGATCACTTTGGTCGTTATACACCTTAAGGTTTCTTGTCATGTCGTTTTGATGTACAAGATAGCCGCTAATTAGGAAGATGCTGATGTATTCAACTATCTCGGGTCAATCGTTATTCAATCTATATTTATTGTAATGGAAACTACCTTTAATTCTTCTTGCAGATGGACATAGATAATAGAATAATGCCATATATTACAAATGGCAACACATAAATTGTGCAATAATTGCTACTGAAATGCATGTATACACGTATGATGTTGACATTATATTTACAGCAATTCTGTTCTTCCGTCATAGTTGGCAACTCTTTGATTTCAGTTATGATGCTCGTAACATGTTTGTTTTTTCTCCACTGGACTAGCACACGCGTCTCAATATGAATGCAAATATGGTGTGCAATCATAAACTAAGTATAAGTCTTTTACTACTACTACTTCTTCTGCTGCTGCTGCTACTAGTAGCTAGGTAGCTGCTACTATAGCTGCAGTTTTGTAGCTAGAAATCATCCTCAAAGTGCTATGTTATTATTACCCAGGTATGTGCATCATGAGTAGTGCCAATGCTGTATACTGCATACACAAACCAAAGACCACGATGCGGTTAACATAATGCATTACGGACATCCACAGCAAAATTACACAAATGACATAATATTTGACAAGTTGGAGATGTCAGATCCTGCGACTTAGAAATAGGAGATAATAATCACCTCAATTTTGAAACGAGTCAGATTGATAATTATAATCGCATTAGAAAACCGGCTACGCGTACACTATGGGTTGGTGCCATTTATATAAATATTCACAATGAATAAACATGTATTATTCCACCGTCCCCGGGGAGTGATTCGTCGTGGTGCCAGGGAATGTGTGTAAATAAACAACATCACCATGTTATAGAACGGGAAGCGGGAAATTGCAAGACACGATGCCTGGCAAGATCATGAAGATGCATACGAAGAATATTCATGAAGATAACCTTGTTTTGTTCTACTGTATTTCATTATTTCTTCTCTAAGGCTATTATAAACATGTTATCAAAAATATAGTTTCATATAAAAAGTACACATACTTATAACAATATATACAGTTAAAGAAGATGACGACATGCCGGACAACATTAATTTTGTAATAGTCAAATGATTTGTATTCTTTATTTAAAAAACTTTAACGTCAAGCGTGGATGATGTTAAATTTGTATAGTGACAGAAGTGAAATAAATGTATATTAATCCAATACCAATAGCATAGCAACTTAGTATGTTATTTGGATATTTGGATATTTATTTGTAGACTTTTGTCCAAAATAAATTATTGCTGTTTTAGTTATATACGGCCTGTATGCCCCAAGTAGCATGCGTTAATATAAAGAAAATCACAATCTGAAGAATGTTGTTTACACCACTAATATTGTATGCCTACGTTAGTTCTCTGTCAATATCTTTGATGTCACATATATTTATCTCGTAAGTAAGGAGTTACGAGATAGTAAGGCGTTAATTATGTCTTTAATATTGTTGTAATAATATTGTTGTAATAATCTGTTTAATGTGTTATTGCAAATAGTAAGGACTTGTTTCGAGGCATCCTTTTATCGTGCACGTATCGTGCACTGCATGCAGTATAACTGATCATGACATTTATTTTCATATTTCAAATGTATCACTGAAAATCTCTGGACGAGAAACAAAGTAATAGAAAACAGATTTTAAATAAAATAATTCAATATTATTCTAAATATACTTGCCCAAACTGCATTGGTGTCTGTATGCATCTTTTTCAACGCGAACTAACATTTTCCAGTCATCTGTGATGTGATGTTCTGTTTCATACAAAGCTGTCATCGCTCAACTTAAAAAAAATATGTGAATAAGTATACTAGATTATGTATAGAAATTTGTTGGACTTACATCATTCAGGTGAGAAGTAGTTATTTTGAAAATATTAGGAATTTAAATTCGGTTACAGCAATTATTAATCTTACGCGATGATAAGATCGATTTTTATTTCGCCGTCTAAAAGATTGTTTCGGGTATCTAATCGCGACAACGTTATTCAACAATTTAGACCAATTAATTTTAACATTTTCAAGGAAATCAAAATATAATTATTTTATAATTCTTAGTAATTAATGTGCATTGAATCCACTAATTGTATGTGTCTGCTCTTTGATATGTATTCCTCGTAGGTAGTCTTGCTCTGTGGGAAATGCTATTATATATTATATTATTACATATTTATTAAGTTAAATGCTTAAAGCTAGTTTACGTTTTTCCGGTTGCTTGTACTAACACAAGGTGTTCAATTAAGATAAGATGTCTTTACTATTAAAGCTCATGGTTGTGATTGTTTATAACAATTTCCGGACGAGGAAGTCGAGGGCATCCTCATACTGAGAAGAGTATATTGATATCATCTCACTGTTGAAATAATAGCGTGAATCCCACAATATTAGCATCAGTTATTAACCTATATATCCACTGTAGAAGCTCTCTTATTATCCTCTAACCATCCCTCTTCTCGTCATTCGAGATACCTAATTTGTCCATATTAATTTATACATTTCTAGTATTCTGCTCAAAATGTTTTCTATCAAGCGTGGACAATCAAATCCATTTTCTGGGCGGTATTATAAAAGCACATGGAAAGAATCCACTAAAATACAAATTACAATTTACATTCTGTAATAATCTCTCGCAGGTGTAGGGCCTATACATTATCAATGTATATTGCAATTTTAGGAAATGAAAAGGATAGATTATTACTATTAGAAGTCATGCACGTGTCTCTTTTAATAAAAAGTCTGCCTATAAAATTGATGAATATTGCTGTAAGTATTTCTTAATGCACCACGGCGTACTCAGAATTGACATCGAGAATACATTCGACGTTACCGTGACGTCACGGGCGTTCTTTACCCCTCTACAGCCTGGTCTTTGACAAATCTCAGGGCACCTGCTTCCCTTTGATCTCTCAGCAAACTGTTTGTGTATTGAAAGGAAGGGGGATTTATTTTACTATTTAACACTATCAAAATTCAATTTCACCGGTTAAATCTAATTCCACATCGCCAGATTCCAGCTATGCGCTATTCATCATAGTATAATGCATCTACACAGACAAGATCAGGCCTCAATTTAGCAAGGCACTTGTGGTGTGTTAGATTTGACAAACTCCAGACGCAGCCATGGTCAGATCGGCAAAGGTCGCTGCGATCAAGAATCGTGCTGTATATATGTACTGATACTCCACTAGAAGTCGATCAAGGGACTTATTTCACAAATGAACATTGCCTTACGACGTCGTAACCATAGGGTCCATTTCCTGGACATTGATAACCTAGAGGGTGTATTACCGTGAAATTTCCACAGAATTCAAAATGGAACAAGAACATCGCAAGAAGCAGTACTATTTAGACAAGCAATAGAAACAATTTCCTAGTAAATAATCGTCCTGATTCAAACTACAAATTTAATTCTAAAATAAATCAATCAACCAAGACCAAATTTTGAAATAATCATGAGAGATTTCGGATGTTCTAAGCTGGAATCTGTTAATTCAATGATGCAATACATAACATCATGTTTAAC
Organism: Lepetodrilus fucensis; assembly: GCA_032361325.1. Lineage (NCBI taxonomy): Eukaryota > Metazoa > Mollusca > Gastropoda > Lepetellida > Lepetodrilidae > Lepetodrilus > Lepetodrilus fucensis. The sequence continues at coordinate 1,049 of JAUTBV010147820.1, read as the reverse complement.
ACAATTGAACCAAAAACCACCAAACATTTACGGTTAATGGTGAAAGTGGAATTTTGATTATTAGAATGTATTTTTATATGGATTGGTCCTTTGCAATTCTTTCACATATATAGAAAATAAGTTCGATACGTATTGATGTACACAGTTAATATGAAAATGATCATGGTATGGTTTACTACGATATCGTCTGATCGGAGGAACTCCAGCCCCGTTTTTGTACATTAGTTCGCAGAGACAAGGGTACTGTCGAATGTCGGTCTTCAATAAAGTCTAGACGTCAAAGCAGGATTAAAGCATTTACCGTCCATTGTAAATCAATGTGTATACATAGCTGTCATAGTGAACATAACGTCGTGCAGGAAAGACGGAAGTCTCACTTCTCTAACCTACTGAATGGAGAACCATGCAGGAAGTGCAGCGGAGAACAAGCTTCGTGAACAGAAAAAAATTCCCCTCTTCAAGGACACTACCGGTATATGTTCCCCTCTTCAAGGACACTACCGGTATTTGAAGTTAACAAAGCCGTATCAGCTATGTATAAACTGTATTGCAGTGCATTAAATAGTCGTCTAGTAACGTGGGCAGAGTCCAATAACATTCTACATGATGTACAGAACGGTTTTCGCAAAGGGCGGGCTATACGACAGACCATATTCAAACGCTAACATCTATTATTGACACTAGAAAAGGCAAGAAGAAATCCACATTTGTTGCCTTTCTTGCCACCTCCATATCTCTCTCGTTTCCATTGTTCCACTCTCTCCCTCCTCTCACCTTATTTCCTCCTCTCTCTCTCTCTTTCTTCCATTGTTCCACTCTATCCTTCCTCTCTCATAATTATTCCCCACTCTCTCTCTTCCATTGTTCGACTCTCTCCCTCCTCTCCTTATTTCCCCCTCTCTCTCTCCCTCTCTCTTTTCTATTGTTCCACGCTCTCTCCTTATTCCCTCCTCTCTCTTCCATTGTTCCACTCTCCCTCCTCTCTCTCTCTCTTCCATTGATCCACTCTCTCCCTCCTCTTTCCTTATTCCCCCTCGCTCTCGTCCATT